>VYZX01010008.1:546258-580586 GCA_013401335.1 Brachypteracias leptosomus | reverse complement strand
GAAGGACAGGGAACTGCTGGAGAGAGTCCAGCGTAGGGCTACAAAGATGATTAAGAGAGTGGAGCATCTCCCTTATGAGGAAAGGCTGAGGGAGCTGAGGCTTTTTAGTTTGCAGAAGAGGAGACTAAGGGGAGACCTCATTAATGTTTATAAATATATAAAGGGGGGGTGTCACAAAGATGGAGCCAGGCTCTTCTCGGTGACAAACAATGATAAGACAAGGGGTAACGGGTACAAACTGGAACACAGGAGGTTCCACTTAAATATGAGAAGAAACTTCTTCTCAGTGAGGGTAACAGGACACTGGAACAGGCTGCCCGGGGAGGTTGTGGAGTCTCCTTCTCTGGAGATATTCAAAACCCGCCTGGACGCCTTCCTGTGTAACCTCATCTAGGTGATCCTGCTCCAGCAGGGGGATTGGACTAGATGATCTTTTGAGGTCCCTTCCAATCCCTGACATTCTGTGATTCTGTAATGCCATTGGCACTCCAGTTCCACCATGCAATGTAAGCACAATTTCTCACACCTATGTTTTACCTATATGCATTCAGCCGAGTTTGTCACAGAGGTTTCAGCTTTGGCGAGGAGCCTTTTAAAGACCTTGCCCTAATTATGAAGCAATTCCAGTGACATTTTAAATTATGGGTGAGTTTTACATAATTCTTTTGATACGTGTTGTTATGACATGTAAAATTTTATCTTTGCCAGATGCAGTGAATTATGGAAGATCTTTGTTTTGCGTTTGTCAGGATAATTTGAACCACTGCACATTTAACGAACTCGCTTTCAAAGGCTGCATTCCCTCACGCAGCTGCCGTAGGACAGATGAGCTTCATAAACTTTATTAAATTTCTATTAAATTATATAAGCTAACAGACAAGTTTATACGACAGTGCTCAAGCTGCGAAGAAGTCAAGCGTGCGAGGCGCAGGAAAAGTTTTATCCTGAACTGCAGCCCCTTTCCTGGGCTTCCAGCAGTGGCTCATGGTATGCTCAGGTGCTGGTTTTTCCACGGGGCTGGGCTGCTGAGCAGGCTGCCTCTTGCACAGCGCTGGGCAGCATTCAAAACGCTGTTTTCTTCCCATCATCCAGCGTGTGGCCCCAGCCCTTGTTTACTGCACACTGCTCAGCCTTGCTGTAGGGATGAAATTCTGTTTCCACTTGGGTTTTTTCCGTGACACTCATTACTCCAGTCATGTTTGTTTATTTCACACGCAAGCTATTAATTAATTTGTCTCTGTGAAGCCCAGTAAGGCAGAGAAGAAACATTATCACTTTATAGATAAGGAACAGAGACACAGAAAGGTTCAGGCGAGAATGTCAATTAATTTGGGATGTTTGACTCGAGATGCTCAAGAGCTGATATCTCTGTGCACACACCATTTATTTGCTTGCTGTAGTGCTGCTGTGTCTTTAGGCACGGGCAGGGCAGGGCTGCAGCAGCCTGGCCAGAGCTGCTGCCCAAAGCACTTCCCAGGGCACAAGACAAGACACAGCAGCGAGGTGGAGGAAGATGGCAGGGTACATGGCAGGGTACATGGCACATCTTCTTGGCCAGGACTTGCACAGGCCTGACAAGGGGAATTTTAAATCAAGGGGCTGAAGGAGAACAGTGATGTGACTTTGTGGGTGTTTGCTTGCCATCTGTTTGTTCTGCGTCTGTTCAGGCATCAGTTCAGACTGCAGCCTGTTACTGGTCATCACACCCATCCCTAAAGGAGCCTACCATGCTGTGAAGCATCTTGCAGCCTGGACAAAAGAAGAGAAAATCACCCCTCTCTTCTCTCACTTGGACTGCAGCATGTACCAGTAACGTACGTGAGGGCTCGTGTCATGCAGGAGAGCACAGGCAGCCACAGGAGCTGCAGGGTCCATGCTGAGCTCACCAGCCTCCTTGGCTTTCTTCAGACCATAATTTGCCAGCTCCCAGCCCATAAATGAGAGACCTGAGAATGGCTGCAGAAACTTTCACTTGTCCAAGTTCCAAAGGTATTTATATAATTTAATCGATAAACTGCATTGATTTATTTGCACTAAGTAACTCCTTGGGATCTGGATAATAGATAAGGGTGTGCATGGTGCTGTACAAACACATCATAAATAAATGTAGCCTGCAAATCAATTGCCAGATATTAATGATTAATCTTCTATAGTAAAATAATGTGATGTCTGTCCATTACGTCTCTTTTTAAAAAATCTGACCTAAGAGGTTTCAGAGTCATTTGTTTCAGGAAGGCTGCCCTTTAAACCAGATCTTACACTTTTTAAAAGGTCATGGGGTTTAAATATTATGGTTGCCTATGAAGCATAGTTCCCTGAGGGGTTTGACAGATGCCTTCATCAGAACACATCAATGTCCTGCTCAAATAAACGCTCAGCTGTTGAGGCTGAGTTCCTGGGGGGAATTTCACACTACTGTCCTCTTTGGCTGCTGGTGCTGAATGCATAAAGTGATGCAAAGGTTACCCCAAAAGCCAGCGTTATTAACACATGGGGACCAGCACAGACATCTTCCTTCATCAAGTCAATGGCTGGTTCATTTTCTGATGAGCTGGGAACAATGTGATGTGGTGTTTTATCACACTATGTTTCATGCAGTCAAAAGACAAATCTCTCTGAGCAGAGTTAGGTGTAATTCCAGGTGTGCTGAGCCAAATAAACCCCTTTCTCAGGCAGTGAAGCCAGACTAGACCATGGCCCTGAGAGCCATGGGTGCACCCAAGCTGTGCACAGTTGAGCTCACTTCCAGTGTCATTCATCCCCATGATGTGCTGTTACACAGCAAGGAGAAAATGCTTATTCTATGTCTGTTCCTTAGATTTTCAAAAAAAAAGGGCAAACTTCCTCGTGTCTGTATCTTCCTCATCCTCTCTTAGCATGTGCAGTGCAGCAAGGCAGGGCCACCTGGTCCAGATAGTTCTCTGAGTGTTCCACCTGATAGTTCACATGCTTTAATAGGAAAAAGGGCTTTTAAAGTAATTTTTGTGCAATTGTTTTTCATGCTTGCAGTGCCTTTCCCCCCTCTTTTCTTGTGCTCTCTTTTTCACACACTTTTAGTCAGTCATTGCTTTATTTTATAGCACAACATTCACTTTTAAGAAGGGCAGGTGATACTTGAGCTATTTGGGTTAGGATATTTTTGTTCTAAGAGTATTTATGGGACAGGTTCATGTTTGCTGCTAAACTTTTAGTTGATTCTACTGGTAAATTCACAGCAATAGCCTGAAGTCCACTTGGACACAGATGAGGGATTTGGCAGAGCACTGTTACCCATTGCAGATGTGAACTAACACAAACCATCTGATTACAAATCAATTATTGCCTTCTGGTTATAGAGCAGTAACATGGTTTTAGCCCAGGGTTTGGCTGACAAATAAAACTGATTAAAGCCACTGCTGCTCAGCCACTCACCCTGGGCCTGTTTGTTCCAGGATGCAATACACTTGGGCTTGACGAGCTCATTCTTTTTGGTTGACCTTTCTGTATCTACAGGGATTTTTTTCCTCTTGGAGCCATTCTGCAGGAGGGTGAGGTGGTGACTTACCCTGCGGTCTGGGCAATCAGAGCAGAGATTGGCTTTGGTGGTTCAGAACCAGATGGCTGCAAGTTTTATTGGCATTTAATGAAGGCTTTTGGTACTAAGACAAATGCCTAGATCTGTAGGCAGCCCAACTTTCAATAACTTCTTCTCCACTTTTGAGTCATCATTAATACCATCCCACTCAGCGGTTATTCCTAGGCCTGCTCTCAATTCCCAGCACTTTTCTGCACATATACTTTTAATTTCCTTTAACCCTCCTGGCAATTAACCTTTTTCCCCCCCTCTTGTCTCATCTTGCCTGGCAAGCTCCATCCAACTCTGTAATCTTCGTCAGCTGCTTAAACCATTCTGCATTTCCATGGCAGATTTTAAAGACTGGAGATTTTGTGCAGCTTTTTGTGATGTTTTAGCAGCTGCTTCCCCTCCCTGTTGCTGTGTTGGTTGAGGAACTGAGTTTGCTTTCCTCTTTCATGCTGAGCAATTCTTCACCATTGCACTTCACCCTGACTGATCAAAGACTTTCCCACTGCAAACTTTGATCAAGAAGTAAAAGACTGATCACTCTATGAGGTGGGTCAGCCAGTGTCAAGGGGACTACGAGGCTTGTGAAAGTGCTTGCATGAATATTTCCTAAATATTTTCCAATGTACTGCCTTGGGAAGGTGTATTGCTGTGTGCTCTAAGCCCACTTTGCACCATGAGCCATCCCTTGAGCTTGCTGCTGCTGACCCAATTCTCACCAGTCAGGCTGCTTGCCAGGAGCTCTTGTAGGACAAACACAAGCTGCTATATAAACATGGATTCTTTTCTTTCTTTCTCTTTCTTTCTTTCTTTTCTTTCTTTCTTTCTTCCTTTCTTCCTTTCTTCCTTTCATCTTTCTATGTACCTACCTACCAACCTATGTACCTACCACTCTATCTATCAATATCTATCTATCTATAATATACATAAAATTTATGTATTTTTGTGCGTGTGTATCTATGTTTCACATGTGTTTGTGTGTGTATGTGCAATACATTTCAGTGTGCTTGTGTGAAGACATTTTCCTCCGTGGCAGGATTTAGCTGCCGAGTGGGCTGCTGTCTGTCTGATGTGGAGCACAATGGAAGAATTCTGCCTTTGTCCATGTTGAGAGTGAAAATGATTTATAGTTGGCTCAGCAATGTGCCACACGGAATTGTGCCGGGGGCCAGCTCTGCTGTGGGTGAGCAGCTGCCAAAGCTCTCCTGGAGCCAGAAGTGTAAGTGGGTAGGTAAAGTCCTTTGCTCTGCACTGTACATGTTGTGAGGAAGAGAAGGACCCTCAGCAAGTGACCTCCAGTGGGGAAACACTGATGGGATGTGGTCTTTGTATGACAGTAGGAATGCCATGGACCTGCCATGGGAGGCTGGCACGTGCCTGGGTTCCACATCCTGCCTCTCAAATGTTGATTAAATTTGCAGAAAAGGCTACAACAGGGCCAAGTGTTAGTGACCAAGAAGGTGAGATGGCTGAGATGGCTGATGCGTTCATAGGTTGAGCCTTAGGGTTCATCAAGCAGAAGAGGACACTAGCTGGTGAGAGCAGCATCCGTATTCCTGACTGGTTTATGATTTTCTTTTCTGCCTCTTTGTTTTGCTCAGTCTACCCTGATTAAATGATCATGAGATCCACTGATTGAAACTCCCTCGAAAAAACCCTCATTATATTATCTCATACAAAACCTTTGTGCTATTTAATGCAAAGTAGTACTTTCACCAACATCTCTGTAGCAGGTGGGTTCCAAAGTGTTGCTGCTACTTCCAAAAGCAATAATTGTTCTTGTAAATGAAGAAAGTTAAAACCCCATCCCTTTAAACAACAACAAAAGTTCTGCTTTTGCTTAACAAGGAAAGAAGTTTAATTTTTAAAGATCACTCTATATTATTAACTCGCTTAATTATCAGAAGGGATGGTTGGATGAGCAGACAATTAAAATAAGGAGAAGCTCAGAAGGAAAAGTTCATCAGTGCATTAGACAGACAATGGGGGAAAGTAAAACTATTTCAAGTACCATTTGAAGGAAACCATTTGGGAAGGAAATAGGATTAATTAAGTTTTGAACCAGTTAATTTTGTTATCTAAAAATATTTCCTAGATTAACACTGTAACGTACTTATGCATGAGGTAATGTCTGAGGTCCTTCAGCCACAGAGTGAATTGCTAGGCTAGATAAAGGTACTTGAAATCAGCATGGGACTTCAGACTTACTGGAGTCCGTGGTGCATTCTGCAACCAAGATTAGGATCAGGCCTTGAGACATCCACAACAGAGGAGTCTGAAAGGTGTCCTATTATTTGCTGTACTGGGGATGGGTCAGGATGAGAGCCCAGTCCTGCTAAACGCAATGAGTGGCAGTGGTTTTGTTGTCTTTCATGGAGAATATGTCTCATTCTCTGAATCTTAGGCTTCAACCCCTCCTTCACCTCCCTTTATTGGTCTTGTCCTTTTCATCGTAAGCAAGTGAAACTGCTACTTCATCGCACTGAAACATCTTTGATAGAGCTAAGTAGTGACCTGGAGGAGCATGCAGTGAAGCCACTGCCACCAGAAATCACAGAATGGCTTGGGTTGGAAGGGGCCTTAAAGATCATCTAGTTCCAACACCTCTGCTATGGGATGCTCCAGGTGTCCTTTGGAGGATTTCCAAGTACAACACCAATTCATGTAAACTCTTTTCTGCCTTTTCTTTTCCCTGTACCCCTTGAGAGGGTGTCTGAAAATCTTTCCTCCCTAAGGTTTAGTTTGTAGGGCTGATCCTGAGCTCACAGGAGGAAAAAGAGAAGACAGTTTTCACTGACTTTGGCTCAGACCTCACTAGGTTTTCTTCAAAATATGTGTAGTACTGTTTGAAAACATGAGAAGAGTCCTGAGTTCTGGGCCATATGAAATCTTCCTGCTGCAAAGGTCTGGACAATGGACTCTGTGCCTCTACTCCATGTGCAGGGACCTGCTTTGTATAATCAAGTTCAATAATGGAATTAAATCAATATGCAAAGGAAGGGCAAAAAGCTGCTCCCCCCAGCTGTGTAGGGCTTTTGTTTGTGCCTTAGTTGTTTCTTTAAGATGTGGGTGACGAATCACGGCAAATTACTTTTCAGAGCTTTGCAGTCTCTTCACTAATGAATTAATTTTAATAGGTGCCAGCCATGGTCCTGGGGCCTTAAAGACTGCCACAGCCATTCAGCCACAGCAAGCAGCATTTTACTGTCACTGCCTGAGCAGTTCTTTTCATTGCAGAGCCCCCAAATTCACCCCAGGCTCCCCTGGGAGCATTCCCTGAGCTGAGACATCTCCACGCAGGAACAAAGTGTAAGAAAGCTGTCAGGCTGCTGCATGTTCCCCAAAATGCGCCATTGACAGCTCAGATCAGCCCTGATCAACATCTCATCAAATCAACCAGCTCTGTGTGCTGCAAATATCAGGACAGGGACAACTCTTCCTCCATATACAGATGTGATGGTCCTTGGTGGAGGGTGGACCTGTGACCCTGTTGTCACCAAGAGGACAAGCTCAGAAAAGGAGTGTGACGAAAAATGTGCGATGCTGAGAACCCCATGGGAGGTGAAAGCATTCATCCTGCTCCTCTAATTGCTGAATTTAGGTGAGAAATACCAAACATATGCGGTCAAAAAAAAAAATAAAATCAGGCCTATGGGTGCTTGAAAGTGATTTTCCATACGTGGTATTTAAGGATCTTAACTTCCAAATCGTTAATCTTTGAAGGGAACCCTATAAACTGTTTTCCAGTTCCTGATGTGATGGAATAATTTATTACTTCAATTTCTTTGATTAATGTAAAATGTGTTTAAAAATTTTTCCTTTAATATTTAAACTTCCTCATGAGAGGAGCTGCAGAAGGGCAGGGTGATGATTGAGTGTCCCCCAAGCTGACGTGGCATGTTCCCAAAGCAGGCTGAGCTCTGCTACCAGAGCTGACCAGCAATAAAAGCCATCATGCAGCAGCAAACCCAGCTTATTTCAGGACCCTGCTCTCCAAAAGGCATGAACCTTGGTGCCAGTCTGCCAAGAAAGGGCAGGGCCCCACAGCTCAGCTCACTCATGCCAAGGAAAAGTTTCTCAAAATTTGCCCCATGTATTGGGAATATTAAGTTGTCAAGAACATCTCTCCCAAAAAAAGGAGCTGAAAAAAGCCCAAAGCTGGTGTTATTCAGGGTAAATTGCATGGTAGAGCTTTTCTCCAAGAAATCAATTTATTGTAAATAAGCTTTATCCCATTCTTTTCATCATTTTTGCAGAGCCAAAAATATGGTGGTTTTTCTCTTGGTCTCAGACCATGTAGGAAACTGAGCTCCAATACTTGGAGCAACCATTCCCTGGGCTGGTGAAACTTTTCTGTGTCCTCTGTGGACCATGGCGAGGTTACAGCAAACTGAAAGATCCATCTGTGATGGTCTTGGCTTCAGCACTCAGGTTGCTCCTCTCTTGTTCAGGAAGACATAGGAAAAGGACAATGTTAGTACAGAAGGGTCTATATCCCTTGGAAAGCTAAGCAATGGTGTAGTGCACCCGTGGTGGGGTGGAGAGCCCTTAAATATCTGCAGTGATAAAAATCAGAGCCCAGACAAGAGGGAGTTTGTTTTAGAGAGAATTATTTATTAGAAGATAGGAGGTTGTTACGTACAGATTCTGTCCTGCAAAAGTGTCCTGGTCACGGATACATCAGGGAGACATTTAAACCCGTTAGAGCTGGCTCTGGTCTCCACGCAGAGATACTCAAGACACAGCAGAGCTCTGCCAGACCTGGTGCTCAGCTGGGAGAGGCCTGGCATACCACAGCATCCCTGAGCTCATTACACCAGCTGTATCCCACTGGTAAACCTGGCCCGTGGGCTGGGAACCAGTGACAGGGACACCAGACGGTGCTGCAGAAGGGGCACCATTCTTCCCTGGGATAACTTGGAGATATTGTCCCCCCAAGCAGGGAATTGTCTTCCATCGTGCCAGCGATGAACATGGCTGAGCAAGTGGCTACGGAGATACAACCATGCTATGAGGTAGCATGAGGTAAATTAAAAGGAAAAAAAAAGGAAAAGAAAAAAGATCTCTGTGGTACAGAGAAGAGCTCTTCCCACACTCTCTCACCCCAAAACCAGGCCAAGCAGGCAATGCCTGAGCCCCCTGCAGAGACCTCTGAGAAAGCAGCTCTGAGAGGTGGGTCACAAAAAGGCAGCAATTTTGCCTCATAGTAGTTGTCTCCTAGCAGTAGTCCTCCCAATTTCATGACTGACTTGTTTTCTCCTGGGTTGGCAGGCAGTATTTGTCAGCCTCTCTGCACAGCTCCTGTGGTGGCTCAGGGCTTTGCCAAGTGAAGCCAAGGTGAATCAGAAAGCTGCTGGGCTGGTTTGGCACCTCCTGAGCCAAACCCAAGCCTATCCTATGCTGCCATGTGGACAGCATTGCTGGAGAGGAAGGGACAGAAGAAATGGCAGATGAAAGGCATCAACCATCCCACCGGCAATAAGAGAAGGACCCGAGACCAAGCCTTCTGGAGATGGTTAGAGGCTCACAGCCAGCATAGGGCTTGGTTTCTCACCACCCCTGGACTTTGTCCTTATTCCAGGTGTGCTTCTTACTGTACTCTGACACTGTGTATGTGGCAGAGCAAAGTGGGTTGACCACTGGCTGTGTTTTCTTTTGACAGACAACCATCAATATGGATGTTTTCTAAAGGAAGGTGTTATCCAGGAGTCATTTGTTTCACTTTATGGGTGCTGAAGGATAAATAGAGTCTGGCTCCTGAATCTGGTCCTCTGCTGAAGCTACATTCTTGTCTACCCAAGAGACTTTGCTGGCTGGGTCAGAGTATCACCTTCACGTCACTGTCTGCAAAGGCACATTTATCTCTGTTTCTCCTTATTAAATCCCAGTCTGTGGCTCCAGAGACTACGTGTAAAGCCCTGGGAATAATCCCCCACTTCGCTCATAATGAACATGAGCTTTTGTCTGCTATCAGGACTCTATCACGAGTATTGCCCTCTCAGTCCACAATAATTTGAAGGAAAAACTATTGTTGGAGCAGGTTTGTCAGAAATGTAACGTAATTGTCAGACACAGCTGTTTATGGCTCCTCTACCACCCTATCTCTCTTCTCATCTCAATCCAAGAGTGGCCTTTGTTAGCTTTGTATATTAGAAACCTTTGAAACTAGAGACTTGGCAGTGAATGTTCACAGCTGATACCAACGTCAATACGAGAGATGGGTCAGCCTGCAGACTTCAGAAGGGACAATTTGTGAGAGGAGCATTTTTCTTTCACAGCAGACGACCTTCAAGGTTGGAGGTACTGGGGATGGGGAATAACAGTAAGACTGCAGCTATAAAGCAAAGCAGCAGACTTCCAGTTACCTTTAGGATAGTAAACACAGATTGAACTAGCTTTGACACAAATATGCCTATTTCTTTAACCAGGTTTTATGTTCCTAAGGCACTCAGACTCCTTTTTTGGAACATGCACTCCAATAAATTCAGTCTTAAGGGTTGGGAGGGTTAAGAGAAATGTTCCACAAGGGCACACCACACTTAGGTGAAGGGAACAGAAGCTCCAGACCCCCTAAGTTATCAAAATTTCTGGAGCAGTTATGGCCACATCTTTAATTTTTAAGGTTTTCTATGGCATTGGTTGTGCTCCCACCTTCTTCACCCTTTGGCAAGGGGTAAGCTGAGGACTGCTTTTCTGAAAGACAGCACGTTGGTGGTATTTGGGGAGGAAAACATCCTACTCCAATATGGGAGCTCAGCAAGCCAGAGCTCTTTGCCTACTATTTGCCACAAAACAACCAATCTGGGGGTTTGATTTGAAACATAATCTCCTTCCCTTCTCTCTCAGCCCCAACCTTAAGAAAACCCACATTGTCCCAGCCTGATCTGAGATCTAATTCCAGCTTGGTCAAGTGGGAGGCACATAGAGCAGACAACAGAATACCTGCTTTTAATTTCAGCCTAACATTTATAGTAGCTTTTTGCCTCCATTTCCATTATTCCCTTCCATAACTGGTTCTTCAGCGACCCATGGTGAGAATTTGCTCCTCCTACAACTTGTTGAAGCATCCTGCTGAGTGAAGCTCACCTGTCAGAGCTGCCTGGACGTTGTAGATGAGAAAAGTTCTCACTGCTATTTCCAGAGAGAAAAAAGGCAGGAGAGAGGGATGTTTTCCCTCCAGAGCATGTGCATAAAGGCGGGAGGCATGGGAGCCTTTTCCTTCGAGACCAGAGAAAGCTGCAGTGATGCACAGCCAAGGCCGAGCATCCTCCAGGTGCCACCTTGGCACAGGCAGCGCTTGACTTACCGGAGCTCTTTGGGAGCCTGCAGCGAGGGCTCTGGGGAGGTGTCTGCGAGGTAGCGCAACGTGGCTGCACTAAGGAAGCTCTAACAGGCAGGGCAGACACGGAGAAGTTGGAGAAGCTCAAAGCAGAGGAGTGCAATTCACTGGGGCTCCAGCAGCACATGGCAGAGGGGCCGTTCCCAAGACTTTGTGGCACTTTAGTCGTCACTATGTTTTGAGTATCTCGGCTGGGCACCTAAGACCAGTTCTAACAATATCCAAAAGAAAGAACATGTTCTCATTTGTATCGCGAATGGCGTTACAGGGGGATAACCCATTACACAGAAAGAGTCTGGACATTCATTACAGTATCTTTCATGACCTTATAATTTAACTGCCAACCCTGTCCCTTGAAATTAATCACGGATGTACATCATATAATCAAACGAGCTTTTTTAAAAAGTACATCTTAATATAAATAGTTTATTCAGTGCATGGTTGTGTATACAACAAATAATAAACAACTCTTTTGTACGAGGCAGAAAGCTGCCTGTACAGAACTATGTCAGTTTTGGAGCACAGAATCCAACGATGATTAATGCACAAAATCTTACACATCATGCAACTCTATGCCAATATTCCAACTTTCTCCCATGCAACAGACATGATGACCTAAATGGAAACCTAACTACATTTTTTTTAAACAATTGTTTCCAATAGCATGTATAAGTATATGTTGTTTTAGGGGTAACCTGTCCTAACGCTTCCTCCTACACAATATTCACGTGCCCGTTACAGTGAAAGAAGGACTTTTACAAATAAGACATTTCTTATAAAAAAATTAAGTCACCTTAATTCCACAGTTTCTGTCTTTAGAAAAGAAGCCACAACAATAGTTTAACATGACACACAAAATGGAATTAAGAGAAATCTACACTGGAGGATAATTTTATCCCTTTCTGTTAACTTCCACTTGGGATAACAAAACAACTCAATTCCTACAGACTGGGGTTAGCACAAGAACTTTACCAGAAACTACAAATCTATAAAAATTTATATTTCATTGTGTTTAAAACCACAAGAACACTGTTTGCTTGAGCCTGAGACACCAACTCTCAGTTCCAACCCTGAATTTTAAATTATTTTTTTAAAGACATAGCTTTAAAGACCCATTGGAGTTCAGAAATCAAAAAGTTGCACTATTCCAAATTAAAGGATACATCTTTTATCAAGCCTTAGATATAAAACGGTAAGCCAAGGAAACAACAGAGTTTACATTTTTGTTTGCCCCTATAAAACATACAAGCATTAAAATTTCCTTTGAAGAGCAAAAGTGGTCTTTTTCTGAGTTGGAAAGCAAATTCTTATCAGCAGTGAATGCTGTGAAATGTTTTTGTTTCGTACTCCACAAAGCATAGGAGAGAGAGAGAAAGAGAGAGAGAGAAAAAGAGAGAGAGAGAAAGAGCTGGACATTTCTTCTCCGAGATTTATTCCGCAGTTATGTTTGCTGGCTATCCAAGTGCCTTGTGATATGCACAAGCATATTCTACATTATTGGGGTATATCCTTTGACAACCAGTAGATCTAATGGCTGATAAACGAGTGACCTATGCAAGTTCGGTGGCTTGTCCTGGGCAATTGAACGTTTGGATGAAAGACTGCTAGTAAGAATTCAACTGCATCCAGAGGTAAGGTTCTGTTTAGAGAGCACTTGGCTTGCCTGAACCTGGCTACGTTGACTCGTTTTGGCTCATGGATTTACCCCCATTTAGCACTCCTGAAACACTTCTGCTCTTTGTTGGGGTCCCACTTCCAGATCTTGAGAACTCTGTGAGATCGTGGAGAGAAGGCTCTTTGTACATGGCCACTGCAAAGCAAAAGAGAGGCAGCAGGTCAGCAGATGGTACAGTCTACTTGGTCTGTTGGTGCAAAGTCTGGCAGTGAAATGTTGGGATTTTTCACTCAGCCATAGGCAATACAAGGACTGAATGAAAAAAACATGGCAAGGAGACCTCTTCCATTTCAAACACTCCCTCAGAACTTCTGAGGTCTTCTGCAAGGGAATGACATTTTAGAGAAGGGAAAAACCACAGCTCCCTCCCTCTCCCAGTTAAATCACCCACCTACCCACTGCACTTACAAAACTCTGCAGGATAGACCTGGACTGATATAAATCAATATTTCCTTATTAATGGTGAAGTAGCACTATTGACAGCTGTGATTTGACCTGTTCCTTGTATACGTAGCTGAAGCAGGTGGGTGTGGAAATGGATTTTCAGTCTTCTGTTTTCTTTGTTTTCACATATATTACAAGTGAGGATCAACCTCAATATCAGTTGCCTAGCACCTAGTCCTAACTAGTCCAGCAGCCTCCCAGGGTGATGCAGCTTTGAAATATCCTCACTGATTTCAAAATTACACTGCCTTGGAAGGCTGCCTAAGAGCATAACCCAGAAGTAGAAAGCTTCATTCCTCTTAAGGAAGGAGCATATGAAAACTAGTTCTTCTGGAGAGAAGGAGCACCTCCATACATCAACTGAGATCTCTCTCTTTGCATTGGCCAAAGAGGGAGCCCAGTCTGACCATCATGCTGATTCAGATCTCTCAGTTAACTGGGATGACTGGACATCCTGGCTTTTAATACACAGTGGTATATGTATGCCACATGCATTATTACCCTTAATGTCATTCAAGGTCAGGCTTGATGGGACTCTGAGCAACCTGACCTAGGTAGAGATGTCCCTGCTTGTGTAGGGAGGTTGGACCAGATGACCTCTAGAGGTCCCTTCCAGCCTGAAACATTCTATGTCATATGCTGATGCCACATTAATTGCAGTTTAATAAGCACTGCACATTAGAGCTCTATCCCAGGCAAAACACCATCCTGAAACATAAAGCACAGACTGACAAGCTATACAGCATGTCACTGGTGGCCTCTGAGCAGATGTTTGAGCCATCCCAGGCACAGCCTTTGTTACCTATGATGGAGACAGTGTGGACTTCGGGCACAAAGAAACTGCTATGAGTATTTGTTTAGATGAGAGAAATGTAGAGGTAACGTTGAGAAACCTAAAAAAAGCAGCTCTGGTTAGATTAACAGCGTGTTACAGAACATTATACCCCTGTTCTATAAGTAGCTGAACCCTTCAAATATGTATGCACAGCAATTAAACATCTCTGACACAAGATAATGTCAGTTTAGAAAGATGGAGCAAACCCAAGCAATTACCTTTTAATGGTTTTGGAAGAAAGTGTGCTGCAGGTTTGTTTTTCTTCACGTGGTTTCCTTTCATTATTTCTCCTTCTTTGTTAAGACCCAAATACCAACCCCGGCCCGACTGTTGCTGTCTGTAGATCATTGAAGAATACGTCACATAGTAGTTTTCAAATACTGATTCTTTGAACTTGCATTCAGGTGTAAAATGTTCCTGTAAGAAAGCAGCAGATCAATATGTGCAGTGTTGAACCTCACATCAGTTAATGAAAAAGCATCCAATATTCATTGCTTTTCCTGCAGTTAAAAGACCTACCTCTCACCCTCCACTCCCCAGTTATGAAACATGGGCCCTAAAAGTATTAACAAAAGAGTAACACGATTTGAAACCTGTGAACCGATGCCGTGAGCAGCTCAAAGCAGCATAATAAAATCTTTTTGAACAACGAGTAAAAAGCCTAAGTGAAGAATTATTGATTGATGCAACCAATGGATGTTGGGCAGACATCAAGCCCAAGGGACCAGCTGTGGTCCAGCCCCACAGGCGAGAAGTGAGGCCACGTCATGTCTTTGTATGTTGACTTCTGGCCTTAACTACTTATGAGAGAAGTGCAATAAAAATTCAAAGCCAGGATGCCATGAGCAAACTGTTGTCTCTTACTAAGCCAACAATATTAAGTTAGCTTGTAGCAGCTGCCTCTTTGGTCTAATCTGTGCTCTTTCCCTGCCCAGAGTATCATCCCCTGAAAGCCCAGCTGTCAACGACCCACAGCAGACATTTGCCCCTGCACCACAGCTGAAAGTCTACAGGATCAAGCTTCATATTGAACTGTTCTGCTTCTTCTGGGGAGATGGTATCGGGTTAATAGTTAGAATAAAGAGCAATAAGCATTAAAATTGTTTAAATTGTTTAAATAAATAAACCTTAAAATGGTTTAAATAAACTTAAAATGATAAACCATAAATAGTTAAAATAATAAACCTTAAAATAGTTAAAATAAAGAGAAATAAACAAAGAGCACCTTTTCTTCTGCCAGTGGTGTGGCTGGCTTTCCCCATGCAATGGTCTTGACTGAATCAATACCTTTTGGCACCATTGCCCAGATTCAGAGAAGGATGCAGACATGAAACATAGATCTTAGAGGTATCTCAGACCAAAACACCCGTCCTGACAGCACCACCCTGCTGCCTCCTAAGCCTCCGGGTGCTTCAGGTTTTTTAAAATTACAAGTTCTGACAACACCTCACCTACGGACCCCTAAAAGTCCATAAAATATCAAAGAGGAAGGGCTTGGTCTGGTGATGCCAATGCTGACATCACAGTCCTGCCTGTTGTCCACCACACAGCAGCTTCCAGCAGCCAGTGTCAGTAGAGCTGCCCCCAAAGCATCCTACAGCAGCATGAAAGAAAGGAGGAAAAATTGTGCTTATATAATGATTGTAATTTTGATTTAAAAAAATCAAAGGAAATTAAATGTCTCAGGAGCTTAAGATGTTCTTATCTGGTTTCTCAGATATTCTTGTGCGAAGAAAAGATGGTATTTAAAAAAAATCACACTGCATTTTCTGCACATCTTTTGCCATTTTGTCTTCTCAAAGGAGAAAGAAGAAACCTCCCATCCTCTGACTGGCGTTTGCTTCAACAAAGACTGTGAAGTATGCAATTTTTCCTTCTCTTTCCTTCAAGCTAATTGGCTGTTATTTAGTTAATTGACAATTGGATTCAATTGGCTGTCAAACGGGGACAGTCACTGCATTTTTGCAAGATTTCTAAATAAAAGCCTTCCATCACTGTTCCCTGCCCAGCACCAGCCACGTTAACGAAGACTACTGCAAGTGTATCATCCAATTAGCAGCAAAATGGAAAACTACAGTGCTCCCACTGGAAGATTATGGTTTATGTACAGTAATTTGGAGCTGGTCTGGGTACAAAGGGCTTGCTTATACACAGCAGCAGAGGCTCAGATTGCAAACAGAACCACAACATTTACCCTGGGTCTCTTAGGAAGCAAGTTAACCCCAGTATAAGCAGCAGGAGCCCACAGAGTCCCTTGGAACAGAGGGGCAGAAACTGTGCAGAGACAGATAGACACTAAAAAACTTCAATCCTGATTCTTCCCTTGATTGGGAGGCCTGTGATAACAATCCGTGGTGGAAGTGCTGTGCTGAGGGAGTTTGTAGGTGAGTCCATGTACAGGCAGACACCAGCCTGGTGGTGCACCCCAGCCTTACAGCCATCCCCACCGAGCACCACCGACATTATCCCCTCCCTGGAGCATCCTGCAATTCATCAATAACTACCATGGAGGTGATTTCTCATGCCAAACAGCAAGGCATGGAAAAAAAGACACCTCTCTATAAGGTGCCTAGTTACCATGACAAATTCCCTCCCAGTTTTCCTGGCACTGAAGCAGATCACCTCACTGACCTGGCTGGCTTGGCACAGAATCGTGCCCCTTTGTCTTGACTGACATCTGCTTAATTCCTTGGCTACGGCTGCAGCTTCAGGAAGGTGCTGCACAGTGGGAAAGGCATCCTCCTTGCCAAATAAAAGCTGATCCCACATGAGCTGTTTGCAGAAGCTGAAGTGCTCTGCTTGCTCCTGAATACTAAGCAGCTGCTAAACTTTTGCAAGAGTTTGTTCCTACCCAACGTTTGCCTTTAGTTTAATCCAAGGTGCGTCTTTCCTACTCCTTTAAAAAAGAGACAGGGAGGGAAGCTCTGAATGAGGAATGACAGCAAATGTGCCCCTAATTCAGAGGCATTACAATAAAATATACTTTTCTGAGCTTGGCAAGTCTATGTACTAGCCCAACTGGGTACAGAGAGGACTTCCATCAGCACATCAGTTCAAAACGCGGCGCAGAGCAGCAAGTGCAAATTGGCCATTATGCTACTTTTGTTGGCAAATTCTTCATTAATGTACTGAGGAAGGGCAATTTTCAGCTGGGAGAGGACCGAGTGTCCCAATTAAAACTGACCTTTTCCAGCTCATGTAGTCAAACCTATTGAAAATGTATAAGTATAAATAAGTGTTGAATTCTAAGGACAGTTTCTTCCTGCCTCTCAGCTGTCCTCTTTGTCCATCTTTGCAATGAAAATAATTTGAATGAGTTTTGAGTAGTCCAATGTTATGAATGCATTGTTACACAAAACAGATGAAAAATAGGTATTTGTGTGAAATAGTATTTCAATGTTAGCTTACCTCAGAATCAGGGATGGTGGCACCCCTGTAAATGTCAGAAGTCAGGGATGGTGGCACCTACACGACAGTAAATTGCGCTCACCCAAGCCCCTCACACATTCCCCTTAACAATGGATGGATGGATGAATAAATAAAGTTAAAGAAGTGCTGGATTCAGTGCAGTCATGACTCAGCTGTGCTCAAGCAAGAAAAACTGTCAGGAGCTCCTTCTTGATTTTGAGCTGATTGGCTGAACTACTGAAATGTTCCTTCAAGAACAGATCCAGCTCCATTAACTATGTGAAAAATAATTAACAAAGAATAATTAGGTGTATGATAATACGGTCATAAGGCCTTGTAGCATACACTACAATTAGAGTGGCTGTACTGCCAGGCACCTGACTAGATTACATCTGAAATAATCCAGTTTCTTCCATACAAATACTGCGTTACAGGTAGACCATCCACATTATCAGCCATCACTGTGCTGGGACTGAATATTAATTATTCTTTGCCTGGGGGGGGATGAAGAACATGTTGAAAGCTTATGGGTAAGAATTAAGGGGCAGGCTAATATAGGTGACACTGTTATGGGTGTTTACTACAGGCCACCAGACCAGGAAGAGGAAGTCGATGAGACCTTCTCCAGACAGCTGAAAGTAGCTTCATGATGACATGTCCTGGTGCTCATGGGGGACTTCAATCATTCTGATATTTGCTGAAAAGGCAACACAGTAAGACACGCACTGTCCAGGAGGTTCCTTCAGTGCATTGATGATAACTTTCTGACACAGGTGGTGGAGAAGCCAACAAGGAAAGATGTGCTGCTGGACCTTGTACTAACAACTGTACAAAGAAGGTCTGGTTGGGGACATGAAGGCTGGGGGCAGCCTTGGCTATAGTGACCATGACATGGTGGAGTTCAGTATCATACGAGGAAGGAGCAATAGGTAGGATTGCAACCCTGGACTTAGGAGAGCTAACTTTGACCTCTTCAAAGACCTAGGAGGAATCTCCTGGGTTTGGAGTCTGGAAGGTATGGGGGCTCAAGAAAGCTGGTTAATATTCAAGCATCTCTTCCCTCAAGCTCAAGATTGGTGCATCCCTGTAAGTAAAAAATAAAGTCCAGAAGGCAAGAGACCTGCATGGATGAACAAGGAGTTTCTGGAAAACTCAAATGGAAGAAAGAAGTTTAAAGTATGTGGAAAAAGGGACTGGCCACCTGGGAGGAATACAGGAATGCTCCCATAGGATGTAGGGATGCAACAAGGAAGGTGAAAGCCCTCTTAGAATTAAATCTAGCAAATAATGCAAAAGACAACAAGAAGAGCTTCTTCAATTAGGAATAAAATTAGTAGGAATTCAATTAGGAAAATCAGTAGGAATTCAATTGGTAGGAAAAGGAAGACTAGTGAAAACATGGGCCTACTGCTGAATGAGGAGGGTGCCCTGCTGATGGAGAATACAGAGAAGGTGGAGTTACTGTGTGGCCCTCGGGGATCCCAGTCCTTGGAGGTAAGAGAGGAAGTCTGGAGGAAGGAAGACTCTCCAATGAGAACTGGGTTAGAGATCAATCAGACAAACCAGACACCCACAAATCCATGGGCTCCAGTGGGATCCACCCACGAGTGCTGAGGGAGCTGGCTCATGTTGTTGTTATGACACTCTCCATTTTTGAAAGATCATGGAATGGGAGAGGTGCTTGAGGACTGGAGGAACACTAATGCCACTCTAGTCTTCAAAAAAGAGAAAGAAGGAGGACCCAGGAAATTACAGCCTCATCTCCATCCCTGGAAAGGGGATGGAACAGCTCATTCTGGAGGTCATCTCTAAGCATGTCGGGCAAAAGATGATTATGATGTAGTAAGAGATGTTGACTGCAGGGGGGTTGGAGTAGATGACCTTGGAAGGTCCCTTCCAACCCAATGCATTCTATGATTCTATGATCAGGAGCAGTCAGAATGGGTTCACCACAGGGAAACCATGCTGAACCAATCTGATAGCTTTCTATGATGGTGTGACTAGCTGGGTAGATGAAGGAAAAGCAGTGGCTGTTGTCTACCTCAACTTCAGCAAGGCTTTTGACACTGTCTCCAATAACATCCTCATAGGTAAGCTACATCGTATTGTGTCCAGTTCTGGGCTCCCCAGGTCAAGAGAGACAAGGAACTACTGGAGAGAGTCCAGCAGAAGCTGAGGGGACTGGAACATCTCTCCAACAAGGGAAGGCTGAGAGCCCTTGGGCTGTTTAGCCTGAATAAGAGAAGACTGAGAGGGGACCTCATAAACGCCTATCAATATCTAAAGGGTGAGTGTGAAGAGGATGGGGCCAGACTCTTTTCAGTGGTGCCCAGTGACAGGACAAGGGGCAATGGGCACAAACTGAGACTCAGGAAGCTCCACGGAAACATCGGGAAAAACTTTACTGTGAGGGTGTTGGAGCCCTGGAACAGGCTGCCCAGAGAGGTTGTGGAGTCTCCTTCTCTGGAGGCTTTCAAAACCTGCCTGGACATGTTCCTGTGCGACCTGATCTAGGGTTGGTCTAGATGATCTCCAGAGGTCCCTTCCAACCCCTACAATTCTGTCATTTTGTGATTCAGACTCCCCATAGACATAAAATGGGAAATCTGCTTTTTTAGAGAAGTATTTAGTGTCTTCAAGTTTCTCTCATATTATACAAGCCTCTCATGAGGGTGGCTGTAGGCACAGTGCACATAAGAAGAGCAAAGATGTATTTGCATCATGATGTCATGAGCAGGGGGCATCACCAAATACTTTACTGAGCAGTAATTTTCAGTCATTAGATCAATACAGAGTTTGTTAAATATCTGTATCGCTATAGATTGAATGTCCTGCAGCTACCCCACAGCAGCTGACCGGAATAATTAGAAATTTTATTCAGATGGATTTAGTGCTAGGGCCATGAATAAACAAAAAAGAAAAAAAAAATTAACTTTGAAAAGTATTTGGGAAAAAGTGTTGGGTACTTGGGAAAGTTGGAAAATGTTCTTATATATTGAGCATACAATTATGCTCCATGTGATCAATGACTTTGTCTGCTTATGGGATTTATTCTTTATTTTCTCCACCTAATGAAAATTGGATTTTACTCTCCATATCCTGATTTCTTTCAGGCCTATAATGTAGCCTAGGATTCCATTCTATAATCATGAATTTTTGAAGGAGTCTCTTTAAGGCTCCAGAGTAGTGATTTTCTGCGCCACTGAGCCTGCCTTTTCTTATTAACAGAGATTGATTTTCTCCATCTCGGCATGTGGAGTTCCAGGGTGTATCCTCTGGATCATCACCCTGTAATGTGCAGTGATATCAACGGCACAAGATGTGAATACTTCAACATTAACGTTATCAGAAATAACAGCTTTTAGATCACCAGTGTGAGAAGACTCTCTGAAGAAACCAGCATTTTGTGAAGCCATCAAAAGCTGTTTGCTATAGGAATGGAAACGTACAATTATCTTGAAGCAATTTATTCTGGATCAGCTACGTTACAATTCCCACAGGTATGTCCTAATGCTACAATATTGTCCATTTTGCTTAAATTTAACTATTTTGAGGAATCCTAATGATTTCAGTGGGAGCAACTCACAGTATCTGAATAGATCTTGCAGGACTGTAATTAGGACGACTGTTTGACCATGGTTGGACTTGATGATCTTAGAGGTCTTTTCCAACCTTAATGATTCTAAGTAGAAACAGAACCATAGAATCATTTAGGTTGGAAAAGACCTTTAAGATCATCAAGTTCAACCATTAACTCAGCACTGCCAGGACACCACTAAACATACAACAGTTGCCAGTCACAGCAAAAGACACTCATCAAAAAGTTGTGTGGGCTTTTGAAGATGTGCTATACCAGTGCAGTGTGGAGCTTCATTTTGGTTACACCTCTTCCAGGTGAGTTGTTGTAGAGACTTTACAGGTAGCACAAAGCCCTCAGGAGGTGCTTTAAAGCTGAGCTAACTGCTGCCAGAACAAAAAACTACTGCTGAACAGGAATTTGTGGAAGGCTGTAATTCCCCTTGAGTTCATGACAATCTGAAGGCATGTGTATCCAACATGTGACTATGCAAGGAAGAAAATTAAATTAAAAATTATATAGAAAAGATACACTGAATTTTTTCATCAGGAAACCTACTTACTGGCAGGAGTGATGGGAAGGCACAATTTTCCTGGAAGGTGATCCCAAACAACTCCATAGCAAGGAATTGCCTGGGATAGTGCAATAAGCACAAATTGATCAAGTGAAACACAAACTTGTCAGGGGTGTGCAAATTTATCTAGGACAAAGCTTCCAGGAAAAGTAAAATGGAGCCCAGGGAAGCAGCTGGATACCCAGCACCTCCAGAGTACGATTTTAGGTTGTCACTAGGTATTCTCTGAATCTATGGCAAAAGCATTGAAAAGATCCTGTAATTATTCCCTCGACATTGCTCCTTTGCACAGCAAATCAAATGCACAAACTCGGGGAAAAATGCACACAGTGAACTGAAGCAGAAAACATATTAATTACAAATACAGAGATTTAGAGGTTTATGTTTTGTTCATTACTCTTTTTCTAGCCTTATCAGTGACTCAGTTGTGAAAACTTGGCCAAGTCATCTCTGGCCAGATTTTTAAGTGGCATTTAGGCACATCAATAAATCCCTATTTAAAGCTTGGTGCGTCACCTCTCAGCGTGCTCTGCCCATGGAATGGATGTGCTGCCTGATGACCCCAGGGAAGAAGACTCATTGACTGTAAACAATACTGAAATTTAATTGAGATAGAGACTATGCATGATCATATTATTGTTCCCCTGTCTTTTGGTGATGTTTCACTTCTACAACTGTGTTGATTAACCAAAGCACTCCTTAATTGGGCCGAGAGAACCAACGCATGATACACGCGGAAAGGACTCTTCTGACTGCTGCTGAGGAAATTAATCCTGTTAGAGAAAGCCCATCATGTGGTTTAGAGGTTCTGCAAGATGCCCAGGAGAACATCTCACAGATGTCAAGCACAGGTCCCCTTCCTAATCCGTTCCACAAAGTTATGAGATATAATTTACTTGGTATGAATTAGAAAGGCAAAAGATCCACTTTGCCCCCAAATGCTTCTCTTCTGCTTCTCATATGCCTCTGATGATCCTGGAAGCATGGTACAGGGAAACCTCTGCAATTATGTGAATTACCAAGTCCTCTATAAATATTTTAATACTTTCTAATGCTTGCACCTAACCTTTTTAAATTTCTGTGGCTTTAGGGCACTAGACTTGCCAGTCTTAGTTAAAAATCAGTGAAGTTATAATAAGATAAAAGGAAGAAATTAGTCTTTAAACATTGCCTGTTTTGTGAAACTTGGGAAGGCTCATTAGGCAATAAGTGCCTGTCAGGTTGTCTGAGGGTTCTAAACCAGACTAACAGAGAAGATCAACTTATGTGATACAATCCTACTATGCCTAGAAGCTGTTTTTTAAATAATATTTAAATTTTATTGTTTCACACATACAGAAGTCCTATTACTACTTCAAAATCTGTAAAGGAAAGGCTCTATGTTAATCTGTAATGAAGCCTCTTTGGAGAGAGATCTTCTCTACTAGTGTAAGCACGGGTTTGGGGTTTAAACAACAGATTAGCTTAACTTTCTCAATGTCTCACCAAAGGTTGTGTTGCATGATTTGGCTCTATGATTTATGGACTGCACTCCCAGGTTTGGTTGAGGCTGGTTAACACCACTATAGCCTCTGGCTAAGTTAGTCCTCAGTTGAGAAATGGGAGATGGAAGTATCCTGCATGTCTTCCCTGTACTTCCACACGCTGATCAAATGTGCCACTGATCATCTTTGGGCAGTGAACTTGCTGGACCTTGGATCTTATCTGCTACAAGCAGATAACTGCGGCAAGCAGAGGAACTAAACCTTCTGGCTGAGCAAAGCACCAAGAGCTACCCTCCAAGCAGGTCAACTGAAAAGCAAGAGGTGCCACAATACACGACCTACCACGGACATTACAGAAAAGAGGGATGTTGGAAAAGATGTGCTCCCTGGAAACATGCTGAGGGAGATCCTGCCTGCTCAACCTGGATGAAAAATCGAGTCATCTTCTGTCACCAAAGGCAGCTAAAGTGGGTAACTATCTATCTATACCTACTGCATGGGTAGCTGTGCGTAGTGTATGAGTATCCAGAGCCCACTGAGGCTGGTGGTTCATCTCAGCAGCCTTGGGATCACGCCAACTGGTGAGTCCTGCTCCCATTCAGAGCCACAGGAGAACTCCCATTTCCTCTCAGTAGGCTCACAATTTTCCCCAGAGCAGCCAATCCTTTTCATAATTTTCCTAAGCTCATTATCTCTGTTCCCTGCCAGAGCAGCTTCCACAGGTGAAGCCAACGCTGCAGAAAACATATTTAAAATGTGTCCATTGTTGGTTTTTTATCATAAGCAAATTTTGTCTTATTTTTTTTCAGCTTTCTTCTCCCAGCTTTTAATTTTGGAAAACAGCACATAAAAGTACCCAGTGTGCCTCGTCCGTGCCATTCATTACCCCACATCTCTCTATCATGTCTCTGCTTATTCATCTCTTGTCTTAACTAAGCGGGCCTAATCTTTTTAAATCTCTCCTCATATGAAAGGTTCTCTGTGCTTCTAATCATTTTCATTACCCTTTGCTGAGTCCTTTCAATTTTTCTTTTCTCTATCATTTCCAGAACTGAAACACAACATTTCAAAAGAGGCTGTACCATTGAGTTGCATAACGAAGGTAAGATATTTTCAGTCACTCGTCTTGTGACACAGTGAAATGGTCTTTGCTGCTCAGCCTCACTATTGTGCATTCGCACAAAAGTTCTCTATCTTTTAAGTTGTGCCTCTGATAAATATGGTCCAATTTTATGGTATTTCTGACCCTCTGATCAGCCCGTGTTCCCAAGCTCAAATATTAAAGGAAGGGAGAAGGAAAAGGCAGATAGGACAGCTTTCTTCCCCAGAACTAGAGCGAAGAGCCCCAAAGATGCTAAGCAACCTATTTTATAACATTCCCATTATTACACAGATAACCTGCCAGCTCCTGCAATCAGATTTCCAGCAGTTATAATTGGCATCAAATCCTGATATTGTCAAATCTCTCTGACACAGCTGTTGTGCAGAACGTCCTCAGCTTAAGTATGTCACACATTACTTTTTTAAAAAGTAGATATCTGAGTTGAAAAACTCCCTTTAAAGTCTGGGGACCATGTTCTGCTGTCAGTTACAGACAGCTCTCATCCCACTCATTTTAAAGGCTAAGCCCTGAGCCCATTGCCATTCGCTGAATGTGGCCGGTGGCATGAGATGCTGAAGGACTGAGAGAAGCCAGAGCTTTAGGAGACACCAAACTGCCTTGTTTTGAGTGAACTATCCGTGGTTTGTTTCTCTGAGTTGCTAATTGCCTGCCAGCTCTCCCTTTGGCCTTGTATGCCATTGTCTCATGGGGACAGAGAACCCATGCAAGGTCTGGGGTCTTCCACCAAGCAGCAACAAGCTACAGCAAGAACGCACCGAGGAAGACACTCCATCAGGCAGACATGAAGAGACATCTCTTTGTCACAGCCTGGCCGCTGTGAGGGGGAGATGTCTGTGAGCTGGCAGGAGCAGCTGAGAGAGAAAACACATTCCTGTCCCAGTAGCCCTTTTACACAATTACTCTTGTATTCATCTACATGATCGCTGCTACTGGGGGAAACCCCCAGTGCTGCTGGTGGGGCTGCCGAGCGCAGGGCAGCAACCATGGGTCAAACTGCTCGTGGAACGAGGTGACATGGTCAGCATTTGTTTA
Organism: Brachypteracias leptosomus; assembly: GCA_013401335.1. Classification (NCBI taxonomy): domain Eukaryota; kingdom Metazoa; phylum Chordata; class Aves; order Coraciiformes; family Brachypteraciidae; genus Brachypteracias; species Brachypteracias leptosomus. Next base: position 555,533 of record VYZX01010008.1, on the reverse strand, counting down.
TCCACCACCTGGGAGCCAGGGGCAAGAAGAGCAGCACAACCTTTCTGCTGCCACATTGAGTACCTTGATCATACCATCCCGAGATAGGTGACCTGGGGTGGGGTTTGGCAGGTAGTAACAGCCTCACTGGGGCATCCCGACCTCAGCAGAGAGGATGGGCGGAGCTCCTGGAGCACGGCATCTCCAAACGCTCCACTGACACTTCTGTGGTCACAGCTCTCCCAGCACCCAGGAGCTCCCCAGACAGGCTCTGCAGAAGTAGCAGGGTTAATTAGAAGAGGGTGGGATTTACTGCTGTATCCTAGATACAGGACATCAGCCCTGGGGTAAGCAGATAGAAGAGATCTCCTTCAGACTGTCACCCGTGAATTTATGCAGATTTATCTCAAAGTGCTGGAAAACAATAATCTAATCAGTGTTTGCAGCAAGCTCTAAATCTGTCTGTTTAATTACAAGCAGGGACATGACCCTTTTAGCAGTGGATGCTCCTAAAATTCTATGAAAAGCATGCAGAGGTTTCTCTTTTTGGGGGGGAGGGTAGCTGAACAAACAACAGTCAGGACAAGTGCTACAGCCCTTCCCGCGGGAACTGGTGATAATGGGGAATGCTGTTTCTGTGGTTACCTCCAACCTGGATGAAAGGCTGTCTGTACAACTGCTGTGAGATACTACGGGTAAATCGATGGGGAAGTGATCTCCTGGTCCTCTGCTGCTCTGGTGAGGTGCCATCCTATGTTTTGGATGGCAAACTGGCGGAGGCAGTGCTCTTCCACCCAAAGGCTGGGCAAGCAGCTCTCCCAAGCACAGCCTCAGCTTGCACCTCCCCAGACTCCCACCAGCAGCCTCGCTGACACTAAAGAAGAAGGATGGGGTGTGCCCCAGAGGAAGCACTCAGAGACAGATGCTGCTGAACGAGCTCTTTTTCTGCACACCAGAAATTGCCTCTGCTCCTTGACTGCCTCAAGCTGCAAGTGCAAGATAAATAACAGCACGAGCTGCAGAAGAAGAAATAATGCCACATTCCATCAAACAGGACCTTGCTTCACTGTCAGCTCAGAGTCTATTCTGCACGTCAGGACAGCCCTGCCATTTGGCCTGCATATTTTATTAATGTGGGTGCATATTTATGGTGCTATGGATTAGCCGATACTTTGGCGTTCGATGCCGTCCTTTTACACGGAGTTCTTGGAGAAGACATTTGTCCTGTCTGTGCTGTTCCTCCTGTGCTTAGCACTGCTCTCAGACATCTGCTCTTCTTTCCCCAGGCCACCCCCTGCACTGGCTGTGCTGGAATTGCTGCTGTAGAGGTGCCTCACCTACACCAGTATTATCAAACATGGTTTGGGAACCTGCTGTAAACCTCTCTAAAGAACTAAGTCTGGGTTGGAATTATATACTAAAAATAATATTGATGCCAAACTAATAGACCTATGAGTTAGGTTTCTATTCTGCAAAGCACTATATTGCATGCTTAATATTTAACATGTATAATGTCAGTGTGGGGAAGGTTAAGCAGGTAATTACATGGAATAAAAGCAACAACTCTTTCAGGACCTGATCCAACACGTGTTATGACCAAGGATAATACTACTCATGGCTTTACTGCATTTTGGTTAGTTTTCTACTGTTCAGGCAGTCTGCAAAAAAAAAATCGGTGTCTTGCTTTAAGAAATCAGGGCTATTTGATATTTGTCACTATTAACTGAGCTTACTTGCTTACTATGAGGTGCAAATAAAACAGATTAAGCTTAATAACAATGGGAATGTCACAGGTTCAAGAAGCTGGGTAGCTCCACCTTGACCAACCCAGCATCTCTGTACGACCAAATGGTAATGAGACCTTTTCAGATCAGCTTGATTTACTGCAATCCATTTATTCATGAATGCTGTGGATGGATGTTTTTCAAACCTTGGTAGTTTGACAGTGCCAGGGCATTACTGGCAGCCAAACCTTGCTTCTTTATATAGAGTGGTGATGCTCTTTGGAATCCCTCCACCCTCATGGCTCCCTGAATTACGCTATTGAACAGATGCTGCTAAGAGGATCTCAGAGGGATGTTTGCATTAGATGGCAGGCTAATTGTGGGATTTAAGAGATTTCAGATGGCAAAAACTTTTAATAACAAGATAATAAAGGATTATACAAGGGAGATGAGATGTAAGAGTGACCCTTTATTTGAGAGTTTGATGCTAACTAGTAGAAAACATTTGTCTCAGCATGCAAAGATCCCACCTAACAAGCGATGCTTATGCAGAGAATAGGCTGAATCTCTATCTGTAAATGACATGGATTTCTTACAAGCAACACTTTAAGGGTCAAATTAATGGAAAATCAAGTTTGGGGAAGTTTTCCAGCACATTGCACATGAACAACTGTGCAGCAGAGCAGAGTCCAATCTCCCCTGCAACAGGCGCAGGGAACAGGAGCACGTACATGTCTGTGTGTAATTTAGGGAATTCATACACTAGCATTTAAAACACGACAATGCTTTAACAAGCAAGTTGGCACCACAAAGCTTGAGAAGTGGGAGGCTTCACGTTACAGTCAGCACTCAAACCACAGTGCACTCCCCAGCAAAGCCTGAATACGTCCCTAGGAACAGCTCAAACAGATGGGAAGGGCAGCAAAGAGACACTTTCAGCTCTCACCAGCCCCTCAGAATTCAGCCCAGGCAGAGCCACAGGGAAACCTCACTGAAACATCAGACAGGTCGATGAAGCTGCCTCCAAAACACAGTTTCTTTGGGTTTTATAGTTGTCACTTCTAAACAGGGGCCCCCAGCAAGCCACATAATGGAGAAAGAAACAAGCATTTCTAAGACCTCACTGCATTCTATGGCTATGCCATTAATATCTAAAGAGCCCAACAGCAGTCCAGATAAATAAGAATAAATGCTCTCTTCTTCAGTGATTTATGGCAAGTTTTCCCTAAAACAAATACACGGTCTAATAGGAATCCCTGTCCTTCCAAGAGACAGTCTGAGCACAGAGATAAGCTTATAAAGCTCTGTTTTCTTTCCCGCACAGTGATATGGACTTTGTGCGGATCTGTCATTTGGCTATTTTACAGCTCCCTGCTGCCCCTGGGCTGTGTAACAGATTACTCTGGAGCCAGACTTTTGGGAGACACCACACTGCTATTGTCTAAGCAGTAGAGGAGACACGGGTCCCTGGTAAAACACTTGCAAAGCTAATTTAAACTTGGAAGACACCCAAACGTCTCTGGGAGGTGCAATTTAAAATCCTAACCTAAGATAGCCCGGACTGCAATCACAGATTTCTGGGAACAGTGTGGAACAGTTGCTCCATGAGCCAAATGCTGCAGATCTCTGTATTATAATATTTTGACAACAGAGATGTTGCCATTCTGAGTTATCTCACTCAACAAAAACTAGTGAAACACTGAATTCAAACATAGGTATGACCACTCCTGGCTTACACAAATGCATCAGCAAGTCTCTCAGACTTCATGAGATTTTGAGTCAAGGAACATTTGCAATCTCCACCTCAATCTCAGTCTCAGTCTCAGTTTCTCTGACAGTGTAACCTGTTGAACAGAGCTCCCTGAAAGGATCTAGAAGGTTTCTAGTGCAGAGAAATCTTCATCCCTGAATCATACAAAAAAGCTGAACAGTGTGAGCACTTTGATTTCAAAACCAAACCTTGTATCTCTGCTGCAGAAAATCCTTTTCAGCACAGTTAAAACAAAGAACTTCTGGCACTAGATGAACAGGTGCCATCTATTGTATTGCAAGAAGGAATCTGAAAGGTTTAAGTCCAAGGTTTAGTTTCAACTACTGTAGCATTTTTTCTTGAGAATCTAAACTGCCTTGGATCAGTTCTGCTCCTAAAATCTGGTTATCTATTTCCAAGTCATCAAATAGTATCTGGCTGTAGTCAGCCTGCCAGAGAGCAGAGAGCTAAACCACCCTGCAATTGAAAGCACAAAGGTGATCTTGTCCATCAGAAAAGGTGGTCATCTTTCAATTCACCCACTGGTTGATCTTCCATTTCACTGTCCAGGGCTAACTGTATAACCTAACCAACAGCAAAAAAAGGCTGAGGGGAGAAGGCACAGCAGACCAAGGCTTCAGGGGAAATGCTGATGAATCCTATCACCTGCCTACTGAAGTCTGCACAGGGAACATAGGCTGGCAAGTTCAGAAATGCCATTTTCCTGCCCGCAAGCAAGACTCCTTGGACTTCTTTGGGCTTTGAGGGTTTTGAGGCTAAGCCTGTGGAGACCTAATAGGGAAACTAAATGCCATTTAAGTTCTACCACTGAAATAAAGTAACACTACCAATGAAATAAATGGGATTCATCTGTCTAAACGTCCCTGAGGATCTGTGTGTGCAAGTCCAAGCTTTGACTCATCTCATCTACCTTCAGGCACTTAAAAGAAACACGAAAGTTAGGACCTGGGCCAGTCTGGGATTTTCCTGTTCTCAGTGAGCAAAGTTGGGATAAATTACCCCTGGAGAGGCTACGGGAGCATGAATCTGCTGTGTTGGACTCCTACACCACAGACCCAGCTCTGCTAAAGCCTCTGGTCCTTTCTGAGCACGGCAAGAAGAGGTGCAATGTCCCGAGGGCTCTTTGCCACCATGGTGCCTGACAGCTGTGGGCAGAGCAAGGCTTTCATGGCCAGAGCTTGGCCAGGGATGGTCCTGTGGGTGGGGAGAGGCGGGCAGGGAACCCACAGGGAGCTGAGGGCACGAGTGGGAGGGATGGGAATGGGCAGAGATAAGAACTTCCTTCTCCATTGTTACTGTGGGGGTGAGATCAGTCCGTGAGCTCTGCTGGAAGCCTTGGCAGAATTGGTCCTTCCCAGTATGCTGCAGCTCAGCAGAGCAGCACGGACTGTGCCCAGGTGGTCCCAAGTTGCTGTCCCCTGCCACTACACGAGATGGGTTAAGTGAGCTTTAACACCCGGTATTGGATAGAAGAGGATTTTAGCTCTGCTCTTGTGCAAGCCAAGGGAAAGTCTGCCCCAGATCAGCCTTGGTATCAGCAGTCTGGCTGCTGAAATGGAAATAAATTACCTTGCATACATCTGAGATACAGTTTTTGCTTTGCAATATTTACAGGGATTTCTTTCCCCTCCACTGGAACACCCCCCAAACCTTACAGTCTTATGTTGGCAAAGCTCCCACTGAAATAAATCACGACTTTGCCTGAGTTAGTGCTCCAGGCCTGAGCTCTAAATTATTAAAAGAGAATTATATGTAAGAATTTATATCAATTTTCAAAACAGCTCAGCAAAGGTAGAGAAAAATCCTTCTTTGAAACTAGTAGAAGGTATGAGGCTGAACTCCCAGCCTGCTTTGATATCTCAGCCCTATCTTTTCAGTGAAACACGGTGCCTTTTAAACCTCATATTTTAATCATCCTACTCCTGTACAATGCAGAATGCTCACCTTGTTTCTTTGGTTCAAATACAACCTCCACTATTTCTATCTAGCTTACAGTGTAAGTGAGCCCCTTACATCACAACTGAGGCTCTCCTCATGGGGAAGCTGTAGGCTCGTTCCTTTTCTCCCTCTTGCAAAATGATCTACCAGCTGAACAGGCAAATGTACCTTCCCCGAGCGACCTGTCGATAGCCCTTCTTGTTCCTACATGGCACCTTCAGGGGACTCAGACTGAACATCAAATATTGCTTCAGGCATTGTGTTTGCATTCCTAGAATTAGCCAGAGGTAGAGCAGCATCTGTAGCTCAACGGGCAATTAACTCTTCCCTGGCTGCAGGGGTTTAGTCTGTGCCACCTGCGTGGCCAGGTGAGCTGGTGGTGTTCACAGAATCACAGAATGGCAGGGGTTGGAAGGGACCTCTAGAGATCATCTAGTCCAACACTCCTGCCAAAGCAGGTTCATCTAGGGCAGGTCACGCAGGATGGGTCTTGAAAGTCTCCAGAGAAGGAGACTCCACCTCCTCCCTGGGCAGCCTGTTCCAGGGCTCCGTCACCCTCACAGTAAAGAAGTTTCTCCTCATGTTGAGGTGGAACTTCCTGTGTTCCAGCTTGTGCCCACTGCCCCTTGTCCTCTCTCTGGGCACCACTGAATAGAGATTGGCCCCATCATCCTGACACCCACCCTTCAGGTATTTATCAACATTGATCAGATCCCCTCTCAGCCCTCTCTTCTCCACGTTCTGCTAAACTGGAAGCAATGTAGATCAGACTGGGGCTGGCAGAGCTCCAGGTGCCCAGACTGGTCGAGGCTGATCTCTGGGCTACGTGACCTGCAGGAAACCTTCAAGAGTGACACCCCAGCCCTTGATCCCAGCCTCAGCCCTTCTCCAAGCCCACAGGTGCTCAGAGGGATCAGCTACTCGTGTTTACTTAATTCAGCAACACCACATAAAAATTATCATCAGGGATTCCTAGACTTTCATTTCAGTGGAAGGTTTTTATAATTATTTCTAACTGGCTTTGCCTAAGATGTCTGAGCACAGATTAATTGAGTAGACAGAGTAATTATTTTATTTCTGTAGGATATAACAGTTTGTCTGCTGGTCTCTGATCTTTTTAAGCTCAAATTGGTGAAATTCAGCTCTTTGCTTCAGTGTATCCCATCACTAGATGTTTGTTATTGAGAGGTGGCTTCTGTCAGAGCTGAAAACAGAGCCACACAAGCACAGAATACAAACTGTAAAATGATGTGGAAGAAAAAGATTAATTCCTTCCTCTAGATTTTGCAAAGCCATTACCTGTTTTTGAATGACATTTCCAATTCTACACTGGGAACTGCTAAAGCATTTACATAAGAATGCAAAAATGCACACATTATCACTGCAGGAAGCACTTAAAATTTAAGATAATTATATAGCATGGAAACGATTTCAAAGGACTCAAACAAAATAACAACTAATTCTAGAGAGTCACCCTTTAAGATGATTATTACTCTGCACTACTGCTGATCTCTCACTGAAAAAATCCTTCTCTTTACAGTTATATGCACATTATAAATTCCTACTTTGTTCTCCCACCATCAAGCTCCTACAGCTGCCGCTGACAAATTTGCATCCTCTGAGAGCTTAACTAGACAGCCAAAATATTCACACTGGGAACGGAGGTGAAACGCACCCTTGTGATGCTCAGATACAACCCTCCCCTCACCCCTGCCTCACGCCAGGTCTTCTTCTGAGGGTTTCCACACCTCTGGTTTGAAAGCAGCTCGGGTAGAACCTCGGGAGGAGCTGCAGGCAGGGACATGTGGCAGGGGGATAATGCAAGTCCTGTGTTGGAGGAGAGCGTCGGTGCCCGTCCTGCAAACCCACAGAACTGCATCTAGATGCAGGCAGAGTTTGCAACAGACACATGGGGAGGATTCCTCTGAGGGACTTGCTATTTCTCTGCCACATCATGAATAAAGCATCCTACACAGGATTCAGCAGCACGGGTTATACAGAAAAGCTCCAGTGCTGTTTTGGGGGAGAATCCCTCTCTGTCATTCATCAGCACCGCTGGGGATGCAGTGAGAGGAGCAGCCAGGAACCAGGGATGCTTCTCCTCCTCTGTGCAAACTAATAGAAAGTAGTAAAGATTTATTTGGTCAGGAGGCTTCCAGAGAAGAATCACATTTGAACTGAGGATGCCTGGCATGGGAAGGGAGAAGCACAATTGTGCAGATGAAAATCTTCTGTGCCATCAGTCTCTCTCCACCTTCTGTTTCCATTCCCCACTGTTGCTCTCATTCCTGCCTCCTGCCCCAGTGCTGCCCTTCCCCTCTCTTATCTTTTCCCTGTGTCCCAGGGAAAAAAAAAATAATTAAAAAAATCATCCTGCCTGGTTCTTTTGCTCAAGGCAAACTCAGTTGGGGAAAAACTTATCGCTAAACCCTAATATGTTTTTATTGGATATCTGCAAAGAGAGATTTACAGAAGCTCATGCCAAAGTCAAACACTAGTCTTTTTTTTTTCCCACAGCAAGGGCAAAAGTACATACTGAACTTTCAGCAAATGAAAATTTCCTGTCTCAGATATTATGGAGACATAAGAAAGCCCCATCCCAAGGCTCTGACTGAATATAACTGGAAAATAAAAACGTGCTTTCCAAGTTTAATTCTTGGAAATAACTGCAGTGATAGAGCTGAAACTTCCCCACAAACTTCAGCCTTAAATGGAAAACTGATAGATTTTAGATCTTGAATTCTGACAAAGTACAGAGCAGCTGAAAATAGTATCTGGTAATGGGAAGTGCAGCCAACTTACTAATAGGGGTTGCTACCTGGGCTGCTGCTGGTCTTTCACACAACTGTCTCAAACGAAGCAAAGCAGCAGAGGTCTGAACAAACCAGAGATGTTTGATTGGCAATGGGGTTCCTGTGGAAATTTAATTAGACTTGGACTAGAAAACATTTCAGACGGCGCTGGCATGGATTCCCATCTATTTTATAACACTTTGCATGAGCAGAATGCCACCAGCTTTTGCAAAACGCCTTACAGGACCAGGGGAAGCTTTACTGCACAACTGCGAGCAGGTCAGTGCAGGGCAATGTGCAATCACCACAGTTATTTAAATCATCCAGGGCTGGAGCATTTCTTTTTTATGGCCAGCTTGGCTATCCCAACTATTGCACTCCAGAGACAACTTCTGTTAGCAGGAAATGTGATCATCAAGCCTCTTATCCTTCAAACACAGACATGGTGTATGAAGTCCCGTTTCCCTAAACACACTGGTGCTCAAACACAGGAGGAGCTTTGCTGGCCCCAAAGGCAGAAATCCCTCAGGCTGAAATCTCCTTCCCTCCAGGTTGTCCCCACAGCTCCAGTCTTGGTGTTTATTCCAAGAGGGCTGAGACCGCCCTGCCACCTCTTCTCTCCATGTACCTGATTCTTCTGCCCCTCTTTTTTGGGCATAGAAACCATCATAAACAGCAGCCAGAGAGACTGCCCTGGCTGCCTGTACCCTGGGTGGGTCACTGTGGTGGGCAGCAGCATGGGCTGGCACCCAGAACAGAGCTCTTGACACACCTCATACCATGAAGGAGCCCAACCAGCTCTCACAATCTCCCCAGAAGACAGGAGTTGCCAGCCTACAACACCACTTTTAAAAGCAAACTTGCCCTACTCACTCTAAAATGAATTGTAGAAGTCTAGCTTAAACCACCCAGCTACCTCCCCAACCTCCAGATTGCAAGGACCTGTCTAGACGGAGAGGTAATTATACAGAAAACAAGACACTGTGTCTTTGCAGCAGAGACCATCCTTCATCTACTGTTGTCACCAACACCTCATCATTATTAAAAAAGACAAAAAAAAAAAAAAAAAAA
>VYZX01010008.1:408946-546246 GCA_013401335.1 Brachypteracias leptosomus | reverse complement strand
AAAAAAAAAAGACAAAGAGAGGTGTGCCAAGTGATTGTCTAAATGTCATCTTCTGGTGTGGACACAACCTCAACTGACCTTTGAAATCGGTCAGCACAATTTGGGGTCAGGGCACTGCAGTTGCCTAACTCAGGTTTGACACTTCCCAGCATGGCCTGGGACATGTCTCCTTGCAACAGCCTCACTTCTCAGGGACACACTTTGGGGAGCTGCACGTACCAAAATGAGCAAAGCACTATATCCAATTTCCTATTTTGTAAAACAGCAGTGATTACAACTGTGAGAAGTAATTAATGTTTGCACTCCATTGTGAAAGTGAAGATTACTAAATAATATCTGAGTGTTACATAGTTGAAATGCGCTGAGAAAAAAAATAATCTTTTAAGAGATTCACCTTTCCTGCTCCCAGTAGTCAGTAGTGATACCAGACAAGAATGCAAGGGCTCAATTACTTCTGTAGACAGAAAAATGATTTATATATTTTTAAATAAGTTGTGAATTATATCAATCTTATAACCTAGCTATCAAACGATGTATAGTTTAATAACTATAACTAAAGTTACAGTTAAAAGTTTCATTTGATAACTAAAATGGGTGGCTCATCATTGGGTTTTTAATATGATACCTCTAAAACAATTGTGTATGGTTCAGTGATTTACTAATAACCTCCTTTTACAACACAGGCACACAGACAGAGATGCAAAGCACAACAGGTCTACACCCCACACTTAATTCTCACTGCTAAAAACCCCAAAGCATTTAGACTGAGTTGTTTTTATTAGCCTTTCATAATTTTTAGACCATTAGTGGGCTACCTTCTGCCTCATTACATAAATAAATCAGTCCTTCATCATCAGAGACCTTTACAATATTGCTGTTGTTCATTTACTCTCTTAGTTTTCTGGGTGTTCTGGGCATATTCCAGGCACACAAGAAGGACCCATCTGCCCTAAGAAACTCCAGATTAAAGAATAAAGATGAAAAAGATGAAAAATATTCATTACAGGCAACAGGGAAGAAGGGGTCTCAGAGACAGCAATGTAAAGTTCAAAAACTTATTAAAAAGAGAAGACAGAGCTGAAATGCATTTTAGCTTCAGTAGCAACTTCAGCACTCTGGGTAAGCTCGTGGAAGTGCTGCAGTGATTTAGGAACGTACCTCTCCCGGTTTATCACGAGGCTTGGCTCCCTCTGCTCCCTCCTTGCTTTTGGAAACAGGACTTGTCTGCTGGCAGCACCTCCCAACGCTTGGATGATATTCTCACATGAGTGATTTTATAAAGGAGGAAATGGAAACCCATGTTTTGCCCAAGGCTAATGAGGAATTTATCTCCCAGCATAGATTAAACCCCAGAACATTTCTTGCACCACTACTGGTATTAGCGCTGACTTTTCCTGTCTCCCTTGACTGCCCTGAACATTGAGGTCTCCGTAAGTTTGAAGTCTCTTGGTTTATTGTTTTTTAAAGTCCTGAAATAGCCCCAGTCCTTGTGGTCTCCTTACTATCTCCTGTTACATTGCTAACCTGTGTGTTCTTTTCCATAAAGCTTTTCACACTCAGAAGATGCACGCAGGACTAGTGGAAGAGCACCCAGGCTCAAGTTCACACAAGGGGTATGGCCACACCTCCCTTTACAAAGTTAAAAGACACAGGAGTAGCTGCTAGTGAGGGTTCCAGCCTCCTGCCTGCAACCCTCTTCCCAGCAGAGGAGACTCCCTCTGTATTTACCTGACAGTTAAGTTTAGCTCTGTATCACACATTTACAGCTGAAGCAGTTACACTGTCCCCTGACTTCTTAGAATCATAGAATCGTTTTGGCTCGAAAAGACTTCTAAGATCAAGTCCAACTGTTACCCCAGCACTGCCAAGACCACCACTAAACCATGTCCCTGAGCACCACATCTACACGTCTTTTAAATACCTCCAGGGATGGTGACTCCACCACTTCCCTGGGCAGCCTGTTCCAAAGCCTGCTCCTAGAAGAGGCACACACCAAGGAACACAGGGGCATCTTCAGACAGACTCTTCTGTAACTTTACTCCTGAGTGAGAGTTTCCTATAAAAACTCCTTAGGGACCTCTACCTGCACTGCCCAACTGCAGAGGCTACCAACCTCTGGGCAATGGCAAACCATTGGCACCAGTGCCTGGGTGGCATCCAAAGAAATCTGGGCTACACCAGCAGCAAGGTGCTACCATGGTTTTAGAAATTAATTAGGCACTGTGCACCATAAAGCTTCTCCATCCCTTGACAAAATGAGCCCACGGTGGCGTTGGAAGGGAAATCAGTGGGAGGATCTGTTGGTAATCACTATGTACCAGTAAAACATGGTTAATGTACATCAACAACTGCACACTGCACCAGTTACAGTACATAGCTACAAGTAAGTCAAGTGCTTTATTTGTGTAATTACAAGGAACCGATCCCTGGGGGTCATACAAATAATTCAGTATACTAGCTAAAAATGAGCTTTCTGAGAACATTTACACTAGTATAATCTGATGGGATGCAGAGTTCTGGAAAATAAATGCCAAAGGGGATGAGAACACAGCTAAAGCTAATTTATTTTTTAAATCAAGTGAATATTCACATTTTTCCCCCCCCTGTATTTGCTCAGCTTTAATGAATAGCTTCTTTGCTTCTTCATTGCTGCCTGTTCCATTTTGGGCAATATATCCCAAGTTGGGGAATTGTATCCAAGGCTCAGCACAACTGCCAAGGAGAGAAATGCAGTTAAAATAAAGCTCTTAAAATACAGCTACATTGCACCACACGTGGGAGACACCTTTATCTATCACCTGAATGGACAACCTTTTTGGGGAGCTTCTAAAAAATAACCTCTCTTATTAAATTAATCATCCTGTGTCAAATGGCAGAGTGACAAGAGGGAAAAATGCACCTGGATAATAACTCAGCAATAAAGGTATATAGAGAGGAGGAGGAAATTGGGTTGTTGCAGACACAGCAATAACATCATGAAGCAAAATCCAATATTGGAAGAGATAAAACTTTTCCATCCCAATATTCCTCCATGACAAGTATGAAAGAGTATGCAGAAGAAGAAGGGGAAAAGATGAAAGATAGCATCAGTAAAGAATGCTGTTGAAAAGTGAGCTAACACGTAATTAATCCCTCAAAAGAAAGAAGATCAGAGCATTTGGGAAACTTGCAGAGATATGAATCTCAGTAACACAAGCTTTGGGTCCTCCTTGTTGAGTTTTGCTAAACACTCTGCAGAGGTGATCCAGAGAGATCCCCACCAAGCGCTGCCTCCTCCCCAGGAGAAACCTGCTGAGCTCTCCCCCATTTCCACCCACTGAGAAAAATAATGGGAGCAACTGGGGCATTAAGGTGGCAATGGTGATGACAAGGCAAGCCAGAAACAAAATGTGTGTAGCAGTGACATGTTTTCTAACAGCAATGACAGGTTTTAATAAGCAAGCTATTCTTAAGTTTTGGGTTGAGGTGTATATAATTAGGTAACGTGGGCGTTGAGTGATAAAACCCACAAGAAATACACAAATTAGAAGCACTGATTTTTCAAAACCATGGCCTGTTTCATCCTAAATGATGTGACCTATTTTTATTGTAGTATTATATTTGAAAAATAAAAGGAAAATTTTCTTTTTCATCTCTTCTTCAGATATATTGGGGACAAATGACACTGTTCAAAACTGAAGAGCCCTTACTTGTGGTGTTATTTCTTACACTGCTACCTGGCTTCTTCCTAGGAGTTACAGACGAGATCTACCGTGTCTTCTCCAGGTTTTCCAGTGATCAATTCCACAAACTTAGCTACAAACTCAGCTAAATATTACCTTGTTCCAGATTTGAATAAGAAAAGGTAGAAAAACTCTATGGCTCTTGATCAAAACCAAGAATTTACAATGAATTTCAAGAACGTCCTTTTGAAGGGAATATGGCTGCTCAAAAAACAAGGGCTTTTTTCAGATCCACTCTGAATTCTCAGGTGTTTGCACACATGGCAAGATCTTTTCATAGGCTATAAATGTGAAGTACCTTGGACACCTTCTTCTGCAGATGGTTAGAGCTCATACTCCTCACCATCGTCACTAACAGGCTGAACATGGAATCGATAGAACAATTGTAACAAATGCATATTTCTATCTATCTCAGTAATTTAATCAATTCATTTTAAAATAAGCTAGATTATCTTCATTAAATTTATAATGTGAAGGACTTTGGTGCGGAGGACAGTGTCTTGTTCTAGTATCTTCAGAGACTTTCATATAGGCTTCCACTGGCCACTAACTCGTGAACTACCTTTTTTTAGAGCAAGTTATCATCTTTCAATCATATTAACATTATGTAATGACACATCTTTATCTCTACTGCTTGCTATGAGCAAATCACAGCATTATTATTTCCCAGGAAATCTCGTCCATCCACTGAGGATGACCAAAGGTAGTTGTTATTGAAAACACTATCAAATAAAGATCTTGGGAAATATAATTTGTCCAAATCTCTTCTCCTACACCCTGCATCAAAGCACTGACCAACCTTATGCAAGTCCTGCTCTATCCAATATGCTGCACCCACCCAGCACGTGGCTTCCCACCTGCTCTGCCCTCCCCAGCTGGGGCACAAGACACAAAGCCCGAGCTGAGAGGAGAACTGCAAACCCCTTCACAGGCTTCTCTGAAGCCCAAGAGCTCCTCAAACAGGCATTCATTTAATTTTGCAATGATTCTATCAGATGACAAGGTATCATTACAGCCAATATAAACAAATTTAGTCCCAGGGGAAACACCAGGACTACAAAATCTGTTATTTCAAATCAACATTAAAAAAAATAAATCAAAACCTCGGATCTTTTCACAAAACAAAATACCAGGAATGACCTCTTGATATTCTTAAAATGCCTCATTTAGGTTATGAAGGATGTCATTTTCTACAATATGAAAATGACATTGTAATGTTGAAATATTACTCAGCCATAATACAATATTTTCATAATCTCCCCTCAGGAATTCTAGGAGTCAAACTTCCAGCTTTTCTTCTGGATCCAGTTATCTTTCTGCCAGGCTTTCTCTCCTGAACCTTATTTTCCTCAAGTCTTTGTTTATCCTTGTGGATGAACAGCCCTGTTTTATAGATGGCTTTAAACAGCAGCTCATCCAGAGGATCCTTGATCCTGGTTCTCCAAGTATCTTCCTAAAGCTGTCATCCATTCAAATTCATAATAGCAGTGATTAATAAGAATAAGAATATAAACCCAGCAGCAACAAGAGCTTAGTGGCAATGCTATATTTTTAAATGAAAGCTGATTAGACTCAGCCGTTCCTTCCTGGCTAGCAGTGAACTGTAATACTTCTTGATTCTGTCTGCTTTACTGCTTGGCCTTTTGGAGGAAAAAAAAAAGCAGCTTTTATTTTTATGACCAGGAAGGCAAAGTACCAAAGCTGCGATGAACTCAAGAACAGGCATCTTTGCCAACAGTCTGCACAAAATTTTCCTTTTGTTTCACTGCCTTTCTACTGAACATGAAATTGCACCTGTGGAGGACCTGAGAAATCCCCTTCTCCTTCTGCCCGACTCATCTGCAGCCCCAGTATTGCCAGGGTTGGTTTGAGTGACCCCTCCCAACCCACAACCCTGGCACCCTTCTGCTGTCCAGCTCCCACATGGGGATTGCTCCCAGTGCTGCTTCCTGGCTTTGCCCCCTTGCTCTGCGTCCTCTGTGCTGGTGGAGGATGAACCCCCAACTCTGCTCTCAGAGTTTCCACCCCAGAAGGGGCGTGAGGTGGGGATGGGAAGCTGATTGCTAAAGGAGGAGGTTTCCTTTCACTGACAGCAAGGGACGCTGCTCTATTGCAGTGGGGACAGCACCAGCCATCCAAACATTTCAAGGACATTATTGTGGGCCAGAAGAACTGAACTGGTGCGAGAAGACCCTTTTAGCCCAGTGTGGGAATGGTATTGTGTGCTGGCTTTGGGCTCAAACCACTGCCATATCCAGCCCAGCCCAGTGACCTTCACAGCTCTGCCTGCAAGATGCTGCACACTGACGGGGTGATGCTGTAAGTAAAAGCCAGGAGCAGTAGGAAATGGACTGCTAAGTGTCTCATTAAGTTCCATTAAAGGGTCTAACCACTATCCTTGGATAGACTGTCAGATGGAAAACATCTGTTTCATTTAATGATTTCTACTGATGCTATTCAGATCCCAGCAAGTTTGAAATGTTGCCCCTTATGCACTTAGAGCACATTTCCCAATTAAGAGCGGAGTGGTTCTTTTTATAGTGAAGTGGGAGATTTGCAGTAACTACTGTAACTCAATTGTAAGGAAGATCTCCAGGGCTTGATTAACTTTTTCATTGCAAAAAAATCAATCTTGGTACGAAAAAGCAAAATCTTAACTCATATAGTGGTTTCTCAGATGAGCTCCATCTTAGTCCCACCCACAGTCCATCACCAAGAGGTTGCAAGAGGTGTCCAGAGGCTCAATGTACAGAAATGGAGCCATTTCTGATTATCACCAGGGGAAAAAGGACAGAATTGTAGAATTACTTATAAAGAGACTGACCTGGAAGAGCGAGTGTATTGTCTGATATGCAGGAGACTGTTCCCCCCAGGAAAACACTTTCGGGGAGGTTGTAACTTAGCCCTTATCACTTCCTGACATAAAAAGAAAATGCTTTTACCAGCTAATGGTTCAGAAAAGTGCACGACTGGTTACTGTAACCACAACAACGCATTTAGAAGCAGTGAGACAGAAAATGAAATGTCCGATAAGCGTATGTTGTTTTCTAATACTGAATGATTTAGTGCTAAGTGGACCACTCTGTTTCCAAGGTTGCTCTGCGAAAGCAGAACATGGTGGGAGGGCACCAGCACCCTCACTGTGTCCCATCCTTCACCACCTGCAGCATCACCTCAGCTTCTCCCCCCTGTACATCCTATCCCATGCTGCAAAACATCTTCCTTTCTCTGCCTTCCCTGTGTAAACTGTTCAGCTCTCCCAGGCTCAGCACAAGGTCAGACCAAATTCGATGCTTAATGTACTTTGCAGGTATTTAGGACTAAGATCATTTGGTCAGAACCGAAATTTGGAAAGACAATTTTGTTCTGGCCTTGCATTAACTGTTCATTTATTACACTGCAATATCAACAGCGTGTTATCAATATTCAGAGGTCTGGATGCACCAAGCACAGACGTACCACAGACTGACAGGAATTTATGTTGTAGAATGGCTGAGATGAGATTGGAGGAGAAGCACCACCATCCAGGTGGCTTTCTGAGTACAAGCACAATGAATCAGCCATCAGCATTTTAAAATCCTCCCTGTGAAATTCTGGAAAAGGGAGGGAAGTTGGCTCTTTCCCCACCTGCTGCTCCCCCTGCTCCCTGCGAGCCAGAGGGCAACATGTTCATGAGACAGACTTCAAGAGCTCTCTGCCTTTTGTGAGGGTCATCCTGAAGAGCACCTAAAAATACCTTGTTTATTTGCTTCTGCTGAAACAAACAAAATCACCCTCCTTTCTACAGCAAAACCTTGGCAGACCTTGTTCATGGCACCCACCCTTCCTGTGACACCACATCCAAGCACAGAGAGATTAAATTAGTGGGCAGCCCTGGTCACCCCCAGGTTGTTTGGTCATCATATAAGACCTTCTTCTAGCTGCATTTCGTTCTTCTGCCTCAAACACATGGGTAAGGTTGCTATTAGGTACAAACCATATGCAGGAAGCAACATCTAGTACGAAAATCAGTTCTCATGGCAAGTGAGACCTCAGATAGACCTGAATCACCACCACTCCAGGAGCCACCAACTCATGAAGATGTTGCTTGTTCTGGTTCAAGCAACAACAACCTCCTTGGTTTGAATTTATAGAGAAAAAATAAGTTACTTCATTTAAGTAAGCAAACCACTATTATTGAATTACCACCTTCTTCAGCTGGCTCTGAGCTGAACTAACCTCCACCTGGGCTAAACGTGCTCCTACATAACAAGAATGAATACAGGACTGCTGTGAATGCTGGGTTTCTCCGAGCACTCACATCCAACTGAAAAATGCTAATGCAATGTTTTTGCTTAACCCCAGTACTTGGACCCCACTTTGGAGAAGGCAGAAAAGCAACTGCTGCTTTCACAAAACCAAGTCACTGATAAGATGTTGCAGGTTCCACACCATTTCCTGAAAGGAAGATAAGGGCAGAGCTTGGACAACTCACATCCTGGGCAACGGTGACTCAGAAAACCCATCTCTGGGTACAGACGCACAGACTCAGGTAAACTCATCAGTTGATATGGAAAAGTAATTCTAGTAGGGAGATGAAAAGTATCCTTTTTTTAAAGTCCCATAAAAACAACCAGACAGAGCAAAAAGCACTTAAAAGTTGTGTTGAATCTAGCTACATCTTTGCCTTCCTTGATTTAAGGGCTAGACTCCTACAGCTCAATAGGTCACACCACAGGTCAGACAGTAGCACTTTGGGCTCTGAAAGCAGCATTACGTCTACAAACTGCTGGATCATCATTTATGTGGCCGTGCTAAGGGGCAGAGGGATGTCACCCATGCTGGCGGCAACAGAGACATCCAGAGGGGTTAGACTTGCTGGCATCAATGCTGTGGCATACGTGGAGGTGGGCAGGACATGCTGGGACAACCTCTGTCTGACTGCTCCCACGCAGCACTTTTGCTGATTTACAGTCTCTTCCCCTTGGTGGGACCAAGGTCTGGGTGCACAGAGCTATGGAAACAGACTTGGAGACACAGTCCCTGTCTTTGCTGCAAGATTTAGCCAAGGAGAGGCTGATCTTGGGCAGTCTGGGGCACCATGAGCTGACAGCAGCATCACTGCACCTGGCTCTGTGGCTGCCCCTTCCCAACAGATAAAATATAATAGCAATTTTCCTGAAGGTTTTAAAACTTTTTTATTACAAGCTACAAATGTCATGACAAAAATCACGGAAAAAGTCCAAATCCTCAGCTATCAGGGACTAACCCTTTGTCAAAGTTATAAATGGGTCCATACCATCAAGTGCGACTTGGTTCAAGGGGAAGGCTTGATTGCATTCCTAATTTAGGTTGGAGGAAACTGTCTTTGTGCTAACCCTCTACTCTCATATTTCACACCACTTTGACAATCTCAAATGTTTTCCACTGATGCTGATAACTTTTCTCCTTGGTGTCAAGCTCCATGTAAAAATTTTCTGTAAAAATTTCAACATGTACCTTCAAATCATCTTCAAGTCAAAGAAAATGTGAAAAGTGTGCATGTCCTCACAAAGAACCACCCCCAAAATATCTGCCATTAGTGCTGCAGCCAAAGTGAGGTTTGAAACTTTAGGGAACACCTTCATTTAGCTCAGTAGGAAAAAAAAAATCAAGCAGGATGAACTATACTGAAAATCATCTGCCATCAGCACCTTCAGCGATAGCTGCTAGGATCCCAGCAGACCCTGATGTTTTGTACCTCATCTGTTCCCAGAGTGCCCAGTAGCAGTTTTCTAGCAAAAAGGGAATATTAAAGAGTAGTTTCTGCCTTTTGGAAGTCCCAAGACTCATGTTCATGGGGCTGTTGATTACAATAGTGTGGATAGCATAGAAAGACCACGTGTGCCAGGAGGGTACAGGAGATGCCTGGGCAGAGATGAAGCAGCTGCCACCTGGTCACTGCCATTAACTGCTCAACATGAGCCCTTCCCTCTAGTTTAACCTTGTTAAGCTCTTGTTTAACCTTGGGGCCCTCGCTCAGAAACACGAGCACCCCTTCACAAGGGGTGGATGAAATGATTTTGTGAATAAACAAGTGATGAGTACGGGTGCTGGGGGGCTGTGGTCACCCAGAGGCAGCACCTCCAGCTCTCCCACGGCAGGGGAGGCAGGACAGTGAGGGTGGGCACCCAGTGCAATGTCCTCACTCTCCCCACCAGCACCATGGACCGATGCTGCCTCTGGGAGCAGGCGTGAGGCAGCAGCAGCAGCAGCTCCCTCAGAGAGCGGAGGACGAGCACGGAACAAAACCCCGCTGAGAGTTCAGACACTCCCTCCTTAGCTCTCCTGTAGAGCTGCAAAGAATTTTGCAAATGTCTCTTTTCAGCAATTCTGCCACTAAACTCAACTCCTAGTGGTGTTGAGCTGAAAAGGAAACTCTCACTCAACATGAACAGCTCATTTTCAGGTAAATAAATGAATTCGCTGCTGAAAAGTCAGATAAAGGATTTGCAAGTTTCTTTGGTGGGAGAAAATGATGCAATGATCTTGCTGCCAAAGACAGGAATGAAAAATGGTTTAAAAATTCCTCAGGCAAAGTTGCATTAAACCAGAGGGAAAAATATACACATGTGCACAGGGAGAAAATACACGTGTTCTGGAGAAAATTTATTTCCTCTGAGGGAAATTACTGAACGTTTTAAACCCGTGAAGAAAGAAGTCAGGAAACAAGACCCTATTTAATCCTCATTACTAATGTCTGTATTCACCTGGCTCACCCATGCATGACGCCGTGTGTCAAAGGGTTCAACTTCCAGTACATATATTTTCCCCATCACTAATTAATTCTCTCCCAACACTTCTTTTTCCCTGAGTAATTTTCTACATGAGAAAAAAATTAAATGAATCCTTTGCCCAGCTATACTTAGTTAAGAATAATGGAATCTCAGATGTGATGGATGGCTGTCTGATCTGTAAAATACTTACCCTACATCATATTCTATATTCTTCTGCTTGCTTTCCCTATTTCTGCTGCTTTATTAATTCCTTCTCTCTCTCTTCTTTCTCAGACTGACTTTCCCCTTTGGTAATTCTCTGCTCAGTTTCCAGTATTATTTCTATCAGTGGATTTTTCCATGGCTCCTTTTTTTGGCCCCTTGAAGAAAATAACAAACCTAATAATGCCCAAGCCCCAGTCAGACTTTCAGACTTTGAAATCTCATGCACCTTTGCTAGCAAAACATTTTTTTGCCTGTTTTCAGTTGTGTTTTTTTTTTTAACAGACTGACTTTCAAATAAAAATGATGGTGCTTAAATGATACAGCTTCTTTTTCACAGAGCTGATCACATCCCTAAGCAGTTCATCCCAAGGCTCTGCAAAGGCAATCCAAGCACATCCTTGTACCTGGGAGAAACAGGCTGTTATTTCCCAGAGGCAAGCACACTCTGATGCTCATTTAAACAGAGCTCATGAAATTATGTGATCTGCTGTGAATGGCCAAGATCATCAGGGCTTACACCACACAGGCTTCCTAATTTTAAATCACCCCAAGTATCTACCATTTGAGTTGAATATGTACACCTGCCACTCCCAAACCAAACTGAAAAGTACTTTCTTTGTAATAAATGCCTGTTTTGAGGAGAGTGTTTGGGAAAGAAAAGCCCTTCCAAGCCAGAGTGTCCTCTGAAGCAAGTGGGAGAAGAAACAGGTTGTCAAACTACTCCTTTTGTTCCAAAATGTGAAATGTATTTTGTTATTTTTATAGTAACAGACTAGCAATTGGCTCCCGTAAGCTCTGAACCAGGCCTGCAATGGTTCTGGGAACAGGAGGGAGGAGGCAATGGGATGGAAATCTGCCCTCTCTGCTGGTAAAGAGAGGGATGTAACACATTCAGGAGGGAAAAATATAAAAAGTAGAAATGTAATAAATAAAATATTGAGAAAAGAGGATGTGAAAAGAGAGGAAGTGACAGGAAGAAGGGAAAAGAGAAGTCAGTTGTACTAAAAATTAACAAGCTCTTTATATATATAAAAAAAAGATGCAGTAAGAGGAGAAGAAGGAGCCACTCAAGTTAGGGAAAATAAACAAACAAACAAATAAGTAAGTGCAGTCTCTGGTGCCACCCTGGCAGAGGAAACAGCCTGTGCTTGGGAGGTGATAACTCACCTTTTGCTCTCCCTTGCAAGGTGAGGATCACACCAGAGAGGGGGTTTGGGTATAACCAACAGCCACACCAGCTTTCTGCCTTGCTGCTAAGGATGCAGGTGATGCAGGGCAGTGTGTACCCCCAAATCCAACTCACACTCATGGAAATGGGTAGGTAAAAGCCAGCAGGAGCCCCAGTGATCTGAAAACCTGCCTGAAGTCCCACCAAAGCCAATGTCCTGTCCTGTCCTGTCCTGGGCAGAAGAAGAGCCCAGCTCACCTTTTGTATCATTGGTACAGGATTTTAGCTTCTCTCCCCAGTCTTAACGAGCCCTGAGACAACTTCACACATTTAGTCCCTTTAAACTGACTTTAGGCTTTCTCCCGAGTTGATGAAAAACAATTTCTGAGCTACTCATCCAGAAAAGTGCCCTTCTTCAAAGCCCTTTCCAGGTGCCATGTGCAAACAGTAGCAGATCCAGGTTCCCTCTTTAGATCTCACTTGTCTGCTTCTGAGGACTGCTCTTGGGAGCTGTTTCAAAGGCTGAAGTGTCAGCATCAGAAAGAAAAGAGGTGTGTGGGTGTGAAGTTACTAAATGCAAAACTGTCACTCTCCTTTCATTTACAACCCTGAATATGCATGCATGCAAAACTGTAGGGCTTATATTAAAGTTTGTACTCTTGGAGCAGAAATTATCAGGGAAAAAGAGATAAGATGAGGCTGTGCATGTTAGAATTCTCTCCTGGCTAATCTATTCTTTTTCATCAATAATTACTTCCGTTAATAAACCCTGCCCTACCTTGAATTAGATTGTCTTTTATCATCTCAGGGGAGGGCAGCAGCAGCAGACAGACACGTTTGTGTTGCTGCCTGGTCAACGACAGCCACAAACAGCAGATGGATTTTTTAGTCTCTTACCCAGATGAAAGGTGTGTGGAGAATTACTGATGCCCAACCCAGGAGAGCACTAGCTTACAAAGCACCTGAGTGTAAGATTGGGGATTCTGGGGTGTCTGGGTGTACATAGGAAAAGAAGTTGTCTGGGCTCTGCCTTCAGGTTCTTTGGTACCCGAAGAATTTCAGTGACAGCCAGGAGAGCCACGTTTACTGATCTACTGAACTCAGGAACACAGTTGGAGTCTTGTGCTACATGGCTGTGGGACACACACAGGTGTCTTGGACACTCAATGTCTGCACCAGCCTTTCATAATGCAAAGTTTTGGGGAATATGCATTGCTGTTCATCAAGCAAATACATTCCTTATCCCAGCTTTAGCTAAGAAGGATGAAAACCTACCCTGCCTGATGGGAAACCTGAATTCTGCACTTTGGTCACCCCCAGACTGCATTTCAGCATGAGCTCTGCTGCCTGGTGGTGGCCTGGACTTGTCAGCTGGTCAGAGGGACGCCTGGCCACCAGCTCAGCAGGACATTTGCTAATGTCCCTGGACAGCTCAGAAGCCAGGCACCACCACCACGTTGCCATGGTGCCCTGTGACAGCTGAGGCTTACTGAGTGCTTAGATCTAAATGGAAAAGAGCAGTGGGGCAGAGTTAAAGCATCAAGGATAGAGGGTGGAATATGTCTTTAATAGACACCTCCAACATCTAAATGGAACCTATTACTTTAATAGGTGCATTTACGTAACCTCCAGACACTCTGCTGAGTGTCCAAACGTGCAGGCATTTTCCAAATGAAGCAGGTATTGAGTATACCAGCAAGGACACTGGAGAGGGCAGATAAAGCTATCAAATCTCAGTTGGAGGAGTTTTACAGCAGACATATGCCCCCTGGCACCCAAAGCCATCACTAAACAAATGGTGTTTGTGCACCTTGAAGAATTACATTAGTGCACTTGGGTCAGCAAAGAAACAGTTGCTACAACAAACAGACTAATGGTATCATGCAAACCCCTGAAAGGAAAATAAATATACATGGGGCAAATGGTTCCATTTCTTATTCTGCAATATATTGCATTATGAAAGGATTTCTCAGATGAGATTTCTCAGTATAATGCAATAAGCTGTATGTGGGGGATGAAAATTAATGAGAAGTCTTTCCTCTTACAAAGACCTATGGTACTTCGCTTGATCTACTGGGTTTAAAGGAACAGCTGAGCATTTAAAATACACACACACACAAGTACATGCTTTGCCAGCTTCCAATCCTGGAAACAGAAATGCTGCAGGTCGATGTTGTCCTATCGGCCCTTGCTTGTAGGACTAGAACCACATCTAGGACCATGAAGCACACAAATTGACTAAGGAAAGTTTTTATGATTAATATCCTCAGCTGTCTTACCACAAATCTTTGCTTTTACTGGCATTTAGTCTTTGCAATAATCGTGAATATTACTAACGTGTTCCTACAGTCTTCAATTATAGGCACTGCCCTAACCCTGATTTTTTGCCAGCTTTACCCACTACAAGCAACAACACAGATAAGCAGAGCTCTGGCACACCACGCAGCCAAAGGAGTGAACAACTTCCATATATATCAGCCTGATGGATGCAGATTGCTTAATAAATATTGTTGTACACTAGGTAAGGTAGCCAAGAACACCGAATTACTGCACTCCTGGCCTCTGGACAAACAGTATTTCACTGAGACTTCCCTGACTCTGACACTTCTTCCCATGAAGAAATGGCCTCAAGTTGTGTCAGGGAAGGTTTAGATTGGATATTAGGAAGAAATTCTTTACTGAGAGAGTGCTCAGGCACTGGAACAGGCTGCCCAGGGAGGTGGTGGAGTCACCAGCCCTGGAGGTGTTCAAAAAACAAGTAGAAGTAGCACTTGAGGCTATGGTCTAGTGGTCAGGGAGATGTTGGGATGAAGACTGGACTTGATGATCCTAGAGGGCCTTTCCAACCATAATGATTCTATGAGAAACCACATCATCATGACCGCACTATGGACACTGCTCTTGGTTATATCCTCAGTGGCATCTGATACACTGGAGATAACCAATAGCCCCAAAAGCCACAGGTCTGGACCTTCAAAACTGGCAGATTCACAACCAGTCACTTGACTGGAGCCTTGTTTCTCAGGAGCTGGATTAAGCAGTTGGATTCTCTAGTGTCTAGCAAAGCATAACTGTTGATGGTTCCCAACCTGAGGGTAATTCTGCTTCCCCAGTGGCTTCTTCTGGGTTTGACAAGAGTTGAGCTCTGCTGCAACATTTCTTTCCTTAAGGACACAAGCAGGTCAGCTCTCTCTTCTTCCCCAGCTGCTTTATTTCATGAAAATCACAGGAATGTACTATCTCTGAAAACTGTGCTCAGTCAGCTATATTTTGTCAGAACTGATTAATGGATTTTAATGGTATTAGGAGTCAAGTCAGATCTATCACCAGCTGACCAAGCAGGCACACAAACACAGTATGTGCACTTAAGAAAACAAGGCAGCATTGTTCTGATGTACTTCTCCCTGATACATTTTATAAAGGAATACATTTAAATAAAATTCTCCCAAACACCTTATTTGCTTTTCAACGGTCTGACGTTATGTCAGGAAAAAGAAATAGGAAATAAAGAAAATAAAAGATGAAAAGAGAACATGAAAGTTCTTTTAACTGGCTGTTAGGAGGCACCATGGTTTCTAAATCATCCACAATTTCCTTCTATACCAATTATTAAATACACGCGCTCTCCAAGGCCCTACAAAATACACTTCACTGTTGTGCTGCAGTAAAAAAAAAATCATAATACATCATCTGCTTGTAACAGGATTCATTACAACTGAAATGTTGTACTCTCCAGATAGTGTCTCAGAGATTTTTCTCATGAAACACTTCACAGGCAAATTGCTTTCTTTAAAAGGAGAAAAGTACATGAACAGGTGAATCTAAATTTACCTCCCACCAGATATCCTTGAAGTCCTATCACCAACCCTACCGATAAAATAAAAGCAACGACTTCTGAAAAGTAAATAGCCCGTGCTTGCCACCAGTAAAATCTTCCTGGAATTATTATACTGAACTTGGAGAAGAGTCAGCTGAAGTAATGGAGAAGCTTTAATAACCAAACCAAGCAAGGACAATTTTAATAAGGCACAAAAAGACCTGCAGGTTTTCAGCTAATACTCATTCTCTGCACTGTCAGTGTGGAGCAATGGATGTGGGTCTCCAATCCTCCTTCACCCCTACATGCCTGATCTTAACCAGTCTTCTTGACTGCACCAGGCACACAGATGCAGGCAGAGAGCTGGACTCAGGTCCTTAATTTGCTTTCCATGGTAATGCACAGAGGCAAGGGGGGAAAAATCACTAGAGAATAGCCAAGATCTTGGGAAAGGTTTCTTGCTCCACCCCACAGTGATAATAGCTCTACTGTGCATCAATTACTGAGCCCTAAATAGATATTTTCTTTTCTTCCAGGCTTAGATGAGTGTACTTTGAACTGTCTGCATGTCAAGGTGGTTGCTAAGTGGGATACCAGGAGCCCTCTAAAGACAAAAGGCTCCTAATATCCAGGAAAAGGTCAGCTTGAAGAGTAACTTTTTTGAGGTTTTTTCCCTAGCTTGTGTGACGTGCTCACAGAGACTCATAGGAAGAAAAGGAGATCAGTGGGTAGAGGAAAGGAGCTGGTGGAGAAGGACACGCCTCTTCTCCTTCCAAAAGCTTGCAAACACAGCCCTGCAAATGAAAATATCAGCACAAAAACCTGACCTCACTGGAGTTAGCAATGGCTTTGGCACTGGCAGGCCACAGCTTGGCCAAGCACCAGTATTTTATCCTTCTGCGTACTGTGGTCTCAGTGATTCATGTTCAGAGATTTACAAAGCAGAAGACATGAAAGTATCACTACTGCTCTTATCCTTTCCCCAGGATGCAACTCAACTGAACAGGAAGAGTTCAGCTATTTTTAACTAGCTTCCTCCTCTCTCCTACAAGACCTATGTGGACTCAAGTGCATGAGAACAGAGATAGCCCATAGACATCTGGGGCTTGCTTTGGCTCAGCACAGAGAGATTGTCTAGCTGCAGCATGTAGCTCCCAATTTAATCTCAGATCTTTCTCCACCTCCTTTTACAATAATGCCTAAGCTGTTGAGATGTCAGATCCTGATACAAGCCAATTTCTGAGCTGTTTGCATAATGTCAACCTGTATGCAGTTATTTCATCAGTTTGGAGAAGAGGCTAAAGACACTGAAATTCCCTTCGTTGGCAGCCTCCGTGAGAAAAGGTCAGGCCACCAGGACTCAGTGTGAACCTTCCACAGCTACATGTGACCAGGCATTTTGGTTGTATCCCACCTCCCCCTCCTCTGCAGCAACATCCCTCTAGAAACAGTCACCTATACCATGTATCTGCAGCCTCCCAAAAGCAGGGTCAGGGAGAAAGTTCTGCAAGAATGACCAAACACTTCACAAGGGGCAGTTCACTCATGCTTGAGAGCAGGCATGCAACATCCAAACTGATGGTAGATATCAATCACATCGAGAAATGAAATGAGCTCTTTTGAGCCAAACTGTCACCTGGTAGAGTGCTCTTTGTGTCAGGGGTATCACTCCATAAGTGACAGTGGCATGAATAGTGATCAATGCTGGTGTGACTTGTAAGGAGAGAAAGCAAGGTGTGCACATCAAGTGCTTGGGGAGGTGGACACCAGGACTGTTTGGAATGTGCCATTCCACATGCTCCCTTTGATGGTTCCAGTTTGCTCTCTGCACATCCCAGTGTAACCCTTCCTGCACCAGCAGCATGCTCTGAAGCAGTGACCAAGGACACTGCTCTAACCAGGGGGCCTGCCCAGAGCTGCTGGTATTAGAAAAGGGCTACAGCGACCACTAAGTGTCTGACCATCACTATTCCATCTGCAACCTCCTAGCTTTTATTACTTGACCATAAAAACAAGCCATTGGTGGGACTTGGCAGGCAAAGTTACAGCCTTGGAATCAGGCTGATGGATTCTGGATGTAGGCATGAATGATCCCTGTGACTGTAGATCACAAAACCCTTGTTTTTTCAAAGCAGAAATGTAATCCTTTACTTTACCCTTAATATCCCACTTAACCAATACAGCCTAATCATAAGACCAGCTTTCTCATAACAATGTCTAGTTAACCGGCAGGGCGGCTTATGGACTAGAAGAAGCTTTCAAGGAGGTACAGATATTATGAAGTGACTGCTGACCTGCATTCATATAACTTTTTCAAGGAGAACACTCCACTTCAACTAGCTATAGTAAAGTATTATTTGCACCCTGTCTTTCAGAGATGATGCAATTAGCCTTAGGGCATGATTGCCTCCTTCAAAATCTTATATATCAATGTGAGCAACAGACTAATATCTCTGCACCAGCCAAGAGTGTTGAGGAAGGGCTGAATGAGTCAGTAAGAACAAATAAATCATACATTGCAATTAAATTAATGCTATGAAGTTAAAACACAGAGCTAGCTTTGTGGTGAAAAGAAAAAGAAAAGAAACCAAGCCCTCTTAAACCCAGGCTGAGCCAGAAGTTTTACATTTGGAGAGACTGGGACTAAGAGAAAAGCCCCAAGTTCTGTTTCTATTGCTTGTTTGTTGGAAGCTTCCCTGTCCTCTGCTCCAAATCTCAGCTGAAATTTTATTCCAAGTTCCTATATATATCTGCACAGCACTGGTTAAAGGTTTGAATGTTGTCCATTTCTATTTATTCTCTCTATACAGATTTATATTCGTATCTTCTTTGTAACAGCTATGTTCCTTATCCTGGCATTAAGAAATAAAATGGTTGCAGCATCAAGTTGGTAGTGATGCAAAAATATTATTTCAGAAGACCTTTCCAAGGAAATACAATTTTATCAGGTTTTTAGGACCCTAAAGATTAGAGAGAAATGAAATTTTCTGTAGCTTTGTGAACCCACTTTTCAGGAAGGTGTAAGGAAAATATATTTATCCATTTCTAAAGTAATCAATATAAACTCACAAAGGTCTCTACTTAGAAGAGTAGTCTGGGCTATTTACAAATCCCCTGTGTTTATTACAGTCCTACAGAAATGGAAACTTTGACCTTGAGCTTGAAGTGCTTTGATTTCACTTTAAGAACTACATGACCTGTAAAACCTCACAAAACGCTCTCCTGACAGAGCTTTAAACAGGCCAAAACAGCAGTAAAAGGACCAGACTCTTCCCTTCATAATGTGTGTGACCTTGCTGCAGCTGACACAGGGAAGTGGGCACGTGGAAGGTACAACCTGAGTGGTCCCAGGGCACAGGAAACTTTCCGTTCTAGGTTACTCAGTATTTGTTTGGAGAAAGAGTAGAGACGTTGGGATGTGTCCTTACTGTAGCAAATGGTCTCCAGAGAGATCTCTAATGACAACTTAATTTTACCAACATTGCTTGACTCGGTAGAAAAGTAGAGATTGGATAATTGCTATATCAAAACCGAAAGGCCATAACTATCACAATTACCCGCATTAACTCCAATTGTTTCATAAGAGAAGCAACTGCTGTTTAGGAGACTGTCAGAGCCAGAGGGAAACAAAACAGCTCAACAACAGAAAGCCTGGTATTAAATGAGAAGGGGAAAAAAAAAAAAAATCACTTGTCTCTTTCTACTGTCATTCCTGTGATAATAAGATGAAGGGCTGCAAGTGCAGAGAGTTTGCCGTTGGGCAGCAAATGAAGCTTCATCAGATGATTCACTGCCAAGCCAGGCTGACTGTACTCATCTGCTCAGTTAACAGCACAAAAAGAGCTTGGTTTCCTTCGTACAGATACTCCCAAGCCTCTTGCAGATCAAGACTGCCTTCTTCCCAGCTGAAAATGTCAAGATCTTCAGGGATTCTCCACGGGGAGATTAGTGTATGGGCTCTAAACACCGCGCTGCCTGGGCTCGGTGAGTGGGATGCACAAACACCTGCTTTGAGGGCTATCAGATCAATGCTGCCCAGAAGATATATCACCAGTGCAATGGCTACTGGCTGATGAGCAGGGAATACCCTCTCCCTATCACTGCTGCTGGACATGAAGAAAAATAATATTTATAGCATAGTTGTAAGAGCTACAAGTTATTTATCATATATGCTTGCCAGTCTCGTACTGTTCCTACAAGTATCATTAAAGGAAAGACAAACTGTTAGTGCAACACTCGGAGAGTACTGGTGGGTTTTGGCATCTCACTGATTAGTAATGCAAATTTGGGAAGCAATTAACTAATGTGATAGAAATCAACAATTTGCATAAAGCTTTTCAGGTCTTTTCTATTACAGCTGCAATAATTTCCCCAAGAAAACACCTAAGGAAGCCTGTGCTGAACTCTCCAGCCCATGGAGCAAGCTCCCAGCCTCTCTGTCTGGAACACACATTAAATCTTTGTTTCACACAGAGGCAGCTAAAGCATAAATTAAAGTCAAGCTTTTCAAAAATAGGTGAGTGAAGCTGGCTCCAGTTTCTTGACGCCCAAGGGTGGTAACACAAACTCAGTCATTGTAGCTCAATCCGTGACACCAGGCAGGCACTGCCTTCCCCAGCAAGGTGTCAGCAGCAAGTATGCTGTGCTAACTGGTGGGCCTTATCACAACACTCCTCATGTTGTGATAGCACTGTGGAAGGAGCCTGCTGCTCATGTTCCCTTGCACCTGGAGAGTGAGAGATTTTCATATGGGGCTGCCAAGAGATTTTAAGTCCCGAAAGCAAATGTCCACAAGTACAAGATATTTGAGGAGAGGGATTATTCGTGACCAACACAACACCTGGCTCTGCACTTGCTGAACTATTTAGTGGGAAGCATTAGTCCAGCTACTGCATGACTCAAAACGAAGCCATGGGCATTCAGTTCCAGAGAAGGCTCCAAGCCAAGGGCTCAAGTCTTGTTCATGACATTGAATAAACCCTCTGGTTGTCCAGGATTGAGGTCTGCTCCTCTCCCTATTCCTGATGACAGTTCCAGGCCTTAGGACCTGTCTCCAGGCAAGCAGGGACTTATTAAAATCATAGAATCATTTAGGTTGGAAAAGACCTCTAGGATCATTAAGTCCAACATTCATGCCAACATCTCCCTGACCCTTAGACCATCTCTCAAAGCACCACATCTACTTGTTTTTTGAGCACCTCCAGGGATGGTGACTCCACCACCTCCCTGGGCAGCCTGTTCCACTCTTTCAGTAAAGAACTTCTTCCTAATATCCAATCGCTACCTCCCCTGGTGCAACTAGAGGCCATTACTTTTTGTCCTGTTGTTAGTTACTTGGGAGAAGAGACCGACACCAGCCTCACTACAACCTCCTTTTAGGTAGTTGTAGAGAGCAATGAGGTCTCCTCTCAGCCTCCTCTTCTCCAAGCTAAACAATCCCAGTTCCCTCAGGCACTCCTCATATAGCATGTCCTCCAGACCCCTCGCCAGCTTCATTGCCCTTCTCTGCACCCGCTCCAGCACCTCAATGTCCTTCTTATCCTGTGGCACCCAAAACTGGACGCAGTGCTCAACGTGTGGTCATTATGCTTCACTGGCTCTGTTCATCTATAATCACACAGAAATTTCATATTGCAAATCAATGGCTGTCTTGTCCAGATCCTGAAAATCTTACTCAGATAAATGAATTCTTCCTCTGGCAGGCAGGCAGTGGAACTTCTTGCTTGAGTAAGGATTACTTACATGGGAAAGGGTTTACAATATCAAGCCCATTAAAATCTTAGTTTGTCAGGTGAAGGGAACAGATCTGCACTTCAAACTGTGCCTGTTCTACTTACTAGAATTTCTTTGGCTCTTTGTTCTGTTTCAGATCATCCACTTATTTACTCTGAGCTTATTGTGCCTTCTGTCAGTGTCAATACGGCTCGGCTGGCAGCAGATGCTCCTCTAGATCTGAGCACACTGGTGTGAAGTAACGAGAATGGAATGAGAATTGATGTGAACTTTTGCCTAAACCTGAACTGAAACCTTCGTATTTATGGAACTCTGCTTCTAATCTGTGCACCAGCTCCACGAGATCCCCTCATTTTAAAAATATAGTAGGCCTTCCAGTTTAGTTGGAGGCCATGAGCACTGGCAGGGTGAGGAGCAGCCCACTCGTTTCAGTTTGCTAGACCCATTTTGTTAAAACATTACACTCTGGAGTTGCTGTTCGAGGAAACGTGCCCTCACAAGTCCTTTGAGGTTTGCCCATTCCTAGTCAGCTCAAATGCAAGGTCCCACCAACACTCAGGTTCAAGAGGAACACTGCTATCTCACAATAGGATTTTTTAATATCTGAAAATGCTCTGGGCATGAGGTTGGCAGGTCTAAATTGACTCCCTCATTACTGTACATTCAAAGTCATCAGAGCGAGGAAAGGGGCAGAGTGCTCTATAACGCAGCCAGCCTCTTGTGCTGTGCTTCTGAAGCTGGTTCTCTGATTTTTAGATACCTCCCGAGGCTTTAAATAAACAGAACTGAACTGCCTGTTTTGCTGAGCTCCCCAGTGGATTTAATTTTAGAAGAATCATACTGCTCAACATTCAGCGCTGTTTGGGTAAAATTACAAAAATGCAAAACAATGTGGTAGCACCTGTAGCATCCACAGAACGTAAAATATGAAAGGTCTTATCTGTTCAATTATTTAAACCATCCAGTCTGCTGGTGAAAGCTCTCATATTGGCATTATATGCAAAGACTCCCGTTCTAAATCCGTTCTAAATTTTGGGTTCCTTTGTTAATCCTAGATTGCCTAATGAAAGCAGTTCAGTCTGGAAATGCAAGTTTCTTGATACAATTTTTATTCAACAGACTTGTTTTCTTTCCCAGACCCTTACAAGATTTTCCATTCAGGAATTCAGCAGGTCTACCTTCAAGAATTAACTTAGTTTCTGAAAAAAAAAGGCTTCAGGAACATAATCTGACAACTTTTCTATTTCCTTTGCCCCTGCTTAGCTTCATGGTGCCACACACCACGTTCATCCTGCTTTCTAGGACTCCTACAGGTGTCTTTGGTTTCAGTACTGAGAAGTCATGCCAAGAGGATGGCATTCAGGCTCTCTGTGACTGAAGTAACAGAGTTTCCTTTGGAAACCCCCTTCAGGTGTGCTGCAATTCCCAAAAGCAACCATAAAACTCAGAATCCTGGGGATAGTAACTCTTTTTCCTTGCCCACTGACTCCCCATTGGTTTTGCTAAGTAGACTTTTCAAAAGATGCCTTTTGACTGATAAGAAGGCAACGTGAACTTTTACAGCCAAGCTGGATTCTCCGTTTTTGCACCTCATCATTTGCAATAAAAGTCCTGCCAGGAGAAGGATGCTTTCGTGGGTTTGCAAGGATGTAAACGGACAGAAACCAGTAAACATTTCTCTTGAGGCTGCCAAGTAGGAACAGAACTGAATTCACTTCCTCATAGCACTGTCGCAACTGCAGGGCTACACCAAGAGAAAAAGACACAAAAATGTGTTTAATAAAGTCACTCCAAATACCCCCACACGATAAATCTGTTGATGATGCCAGCCTGGATTGATGGATAGTCATTTTGGGGAGCTGAACTGCCCTTTACTTACTTTTAGCACAGGAGCTGCCAAACTGTGTTTGTCCTAGCACTGCTGCACCAGCCGGAGCTCCGGGTCCTCCCCTGCAGCAACAGGCGTAGGAACATCCCTGTGCAGGAGCAGGCACACTTCCATCTCCTCGTTCAGCTCCTCCTGCAGGCCATTCTCACCCCAGGCCCACACTCTCACCACAACCACTTTTTCCCTGCGTACCCTTAATGCTTAAAAAATCCTTAATAACTAACACTTTTGGGTATTTCTCCTCC
Organism: Brachypteracias leptosomus; assembly: GCA_013401335.1. Taxonomy (NCBI): domain Eukaryota; kingdom Metazoa; phylum Chordata; class Aves; order Coraciiformes; family Brachypteraciidae; genus Brachypteracias; species Brachypteracias leptosomus. Next base: position 522,714 of record VYZX01010008.1, on the reverse strand, counting down.
TCAGAGTAGCAACAGCCTCCTGCAAACTAACCCATAAAGAAAACATCAAAGGCATGCAGCCAAAGGACTGACCAGTGAGGGCACATCTTTCTCAAGCTATTGACTTGTTGTTGGCTAACTGCAGATGTCTATGGGAGAGTATAAGAAAAAGGGAATTTTATCCCAGTATTTTCCCAGCACACTTCCCCAGCCTCTGGTGAGACAGCATTTCAGGACATTTCTAAGCCAAACACAACATCATTGTATTTTGCAGCGTTTTTCTTTCAAGAATTAACCCGGGTGATATTTGAACCCACAAAAACAATGGCATCCTCAGCACCCCATTGTGATGAGTTCCCCAGAGGCACATGTGCTGCATGGAAAACACTTCCTGCAGATTTAATAGATGTGATGAATCCTTGTGTTTCAGTGTCAGCCTGGGTTAGTTTCTACTCAAGTTCTGAGTTTGTTTCCCAGTACCAGCCCACTCCTGTTGGTTTGGGGAGTCCTTGGAGACTCTTTGATTGCTCCAGCATCCTTGTTGAGGTGTTCACCTTCACGTGGGCATTTGCAGGCAGCAGCAGGCTGCGAGCACCGTTGGGGTGGACCATCTCATCGGCAGGTTACAGAGCGAGTGTAACGAGGCAGAAGCTCTGCTGAGTCACTGTGACAAGAGCTGCTCATTAGCTCAACCTGCAGCATGAGAGGGAGGGGAAGCTCTTCTGGGCAGAAGCAGGGAAGGCAAACAGCTTTTTAGAAGGAAAGGCAACTGTAGGAAAGAAGCTGAGGTTCCATAATGGTATTTTCTTTTAATTAAGCCACATTATAAAAGAACAGGGTAAGTTTGGGAAGTTATCTTGCTTCTGATCTTGAAGATTCGACATATATTTCAGGAAAAAAAAAAGCAACAACTGAAAAACCCATATAAATACTCCTATACATATTTTCCCAGCAAACTGCAGAAGAGCCCAGCCCTCCAGGGAGCAGACACACACATCACCCCGCAGGCACCTACGCCACTGGTCACAACAGCGTGTAGCACCCACACCAAATTCAGGAGAGGAGAGCAGCACATTCCTCACAGGCTCTGCTGAATCAGAGCAGCGTAATCCTCCGCTTGGCGATCTCAACACAGTCCCAACTGAACACGTTGAGAACCTGGCAATGCTCTTATTCTCACACTTTGCAACTCACGCCGTCTGCTCAAAGTCCTTATCTGCTTACAACTCTCGCTTGCCAAACATGCTTTGCAACGTGATGGTGAAGAGCTGTGAGTAGCCTGGAAGTCTTGGAACTCAGTATTCCTTGTCTGCTGGCGTGGGGCCGAAACACGATGCTGGAAGCAAGTGGTGTGTGATCCAGGTGCCAAACTATCAAACCTGAGTCCAGCTCCAAATTCTGCCAAGGCATTTTTTTTTTGGTTTGCTGGTTTTCTGTCCCTATGACCCCAGCGAGCCGAGCAATAGACTGAAAAACTGCTCCTTTTGAGCTACATTGCCATTTCAGCCATATTTCTGAGCTTGCAGAGTCCCAAACTTCTGCCCTGAGCAACATCTGAAGTCTGAGCTTATAAAGACTTTCTGTCTTTTCACTCAAGGACTTTAGCATTGATTAGCAAATGACTAACAAAGAGAGTGGATGCACTCCTAGTCTTTTATCTACTTCACATATATATTATTTATCTTACAGGCCACTGAAACTGTTCTTGCACAACCAGCAATTTCACTGCTGATTTTTAACAGCCAGTCTGTCAGGAAACCATTGCACAGGCAGGTCTGTGAGGATCTGTGCAGAGCACAGTCCTGAAGCATCACTTTCTCATGCTTGAGTTCTCCTTAAGAAGTCTCATCTTAGAAGGTGCTGAGTATCCTCAGCTCCCACCACCTGCAGTGAGGGATGGATGCATGGCGGCACCTCTGTGGGTTTCAGGTGCCTGGAGATGACTTGGAGAGAAAAGCAGCATAATAGCTACAAGACTTTCAGCTTACTGAGTCTCCTAATAATTCCCCCATGGGAAAGTGATGCCCCCCCTCCTCTTCTGATGGAGACAGCAGGCAGTCTGTCTCCTGAAATCTGAATCACACTGGTCCCAGCAGAGACAAGCACCTGAAAGGAACAGCACCCATCTCTCTGCCACACCACTCAGCAGCACCACATATCATTAAGAAAGACCAGTACACATCTCATTAAGGAAGACCTGCTGCAGGAAACCACTCTGCTTCCCAGGGACCTGACCCCCAGGAGTGTCCCACATCACAGAGCAGGGCTGGACAGGCACAGCAGCTCAGCCACAGGCTGCTGCTTCCTTCAGCAAGTGGGAGACAAATCTGTGAGCAGAGGGCTCTGCAGTTGCACTGCCAGGCACAGTCCAGCTCCAAACTAATCCCAAAAAGATGGAGAGAGGTGATTCTGCCCCTCTACTCTGCCCTGGTGAGACCTCACCTGGAGTACTATGTCCAGCTCTGGAGCCCCCAACACAAGAAGGATGTGGACCTGTTGGAATGTGTCCAGAGGAGAGCTACAAAGATGATTAGAGGGCTGGAATACCTCTCCTGTGAAAACAGGCTTAGAAAATTAGGCATCTTCAGCCTGCAGAAGAGAAGGCTCAGGGGGGGCCTTATTGTGACCTTCTAGTACCTGAAAGGGGCTTATAAGAAGGCAGGGAAAGAACTATTCACAAGCATTTGTAGTGACAGGATGAGGGGTAATGGCTTTAAGATAGAAAAGGGTAGATTTAGGTTGGATATTAGAAAAAAGTTCTTTAATATGAGAGTGATTGATCACTGGAACAGGTTGCCCAGAGAGGTGGTGGAGGCACCATCCCTGGAGACATTCAAGGTCAGGCTTGAAGGGGCTTTGAGCAACCTGCCCTAGTTAGAGACATCCCTGCTTATTGTAGAGGGGTTGGACTAGATGACCTTTGGAGGTCCCTTCAAAACAAAACCATTCTCTGATTTTAAAACTCACAGTCAGATTCCCTGGTATTAGGCTGAGCCTGGGAGCCCAGGCCGAGCCAGAGAATGTCTGTCCAGGCAGCATTATCAGGAGCCTGTGATGCTGCACAGAGACCCACCAAGCTTCTCCCATGCCAGGCACCAGCCAGCACCCACTTCTGTGCTGCAACATCTCTGTAAGACTGAACCAAAGTACAACGCTTTGCATCTGCTGAGCTTAGCTGCTGGCACAACTTAGAGCAGTGTCCACGGTTGAAGGTGTCAGAAAACATTTATCAGTTCGGGTCTGTCCTACAGTGCCTGGGAATCTCCTCAGAGCGTGCTCCTGTCCCATTTAGCCAGCATAGAGCAAGGTGTTGCAATGGAAAGAAAAATGTGCTGCAGCTCTATCTCAGACCCCATCACTGAAGAGAATGAACTATATTAAGGTATAGTCTGCACTGGAGCATTCATGGTAAAAAATGATTTATACTGACATGCAAATTTAACTAGATGAAGTTTTTGATTATTTCCCCTATCTCTTGGTTTGTGCTATTTCCCTGAGGTGGAAAAATGCTCTTTGCCAGTAATTCATTATAAATGCCCCAGCCATCCCCATTAGCTACAGCAGGTCTCTGCTGCACTGCTCAGTATTAAAATATGCACAAACTTCTCTTCTCTCCAACTCACCAAAACCAATTTTTGAATCACTCTGAGAATTTAATCACATTTCAGTTCTCTTGGCTATAATCAACATGCACACTTCATACAATATTTACTTTCTGTGCAGGTACCAAACTTATATATGACAATCTATTTCACACAGAGAGGACAACGTTAGCTGAATGCTCTCTTAGGGTAAATTACATACAAACTTCTGCACAGGGTATTATATCAAAGTGTTCCTTAAACCCATGCTAACTATGCATCAGACAAGAAATGGCAGAATTAAGCCACGTACAGCAGCTCTATTAACCAATAAATATTGGACATCCCAGAGTAGCTATCAAAGCAAGCACCATGTAGCACACTTCCTAATACCCATCCTACAAAAGGCTGAATACCCTGAATTTCCAATAAATGAGTTGAAAGGCTGTAGGAGGGAGGGACAGACTGGGCCCTATAGTCAAGGCAAAGGGCTACTCTTAGACAAGGGCTCTATCCAACCCGGGAGAAGCTCTAAGCTTATTCAAATATCTAACACTATTAAATCAAATGCTTTGGCAAATCACAGGAACCCAGAACAAGACAAGATGGAAAACAAACACTCCTGACAAGCTGAGTTGCATGGCTCCTGAGATCATTGAGAAGGATGCAATGAGCACCACCTATTTAATTTTCCCATTTCAGACATTGTGTCCAGGCTAAACAAGCCCAGAATTACACAGGCTGAAATGTTCTATAGGAGAAATGTGCATTTCACTGACAACCATTTAATAATTTTAAAAACTCTGACATGATGGTTCACAGAAAATACACAGCTAGATGTCCTCAGGTTGATTTTCAAAATCTGCTGTATTTTGGGTTATGTTTCAGCCTGTGTAGAATTGAAGCAGAACACCCAATTGTCCTCACCTACACACATGCCTTCCCCTTCATGAACGTCCCTCAGCTGCTGCTCTGTCACTGTGAGCCTCCTCTGTCACATCACGATCACTTTAATGAGAAAGCAATAGCTCTAGGACTACGTGTCTGACAAACACACTTAAAATATTTTCCACTCTTTTGTTCCAAGACAATGAAAGAACACAAGGCACTCACTGGGTATGAAACCTGAAAAACTCAAGTGTAGTGTATATGGTGGTCATCTGAAAGATGGCTCTTCATAGAAAGAAAAACAAGACAAGTAAAAAAGCCATCCTAAAATGCAAAAGGGCATGATTCATTAAGTGGTTACGTAAGACAGCAGCACCATAACACCATTTAAGTCATCTTGCGGCAGCATGACACTGGTGGAAGAAGAGATGAATCAAATCCTGTGTTTTCGTTTTAAACGGATGCTCAAGCATCAAACAGCAGGAAGAGCTACGGCTTCAAATAGCTCCTGACAAGGCCCCTCCAAATAAAACTGAGCTCGGCTCAGGAGATGCAGTCACACAACTCCCATTGTCTTTGGTAGGATATACTGGCTTCGGAAAAAAACCTAAATTCAAATGTGGTGGAGTTGTGTGAGATGAGGACACGTTTTCCAGGTGGTGTGGAGAGAAGGCCCAGGCTGCTCAGAGAGGGCTGAGCTGCAGAGAGGACTAAGGTCGTTTCCCTTTGCAGTCCAGGACTTTTAATGTGCTTCTATAACAAATGTACCTAATTATATATTTATTTTAACATAATACGTTCGGGGTTTTTTTTTCGCTTAGCTGAGTTGGTGCCTTGCCCCTGAGGAGCTTTAATCATTACATTAAAGATCTTATTTTGCCTCTGACAGAGGCTGCAAACCATCTATAAACTCTGGCAGCCAACTACAGCTCTCTGTTCTCTGCAGATTTATGATACATCACCGATCCCCTCACAGAGCAAATGCCTCTCATTCTGGAGTACAGTCACTGGATCAGAAGCAAACCACACTGCAGGCTACCTCTGAGGGCAGGTACCTGAATCTCCATCTGAGAGACTGCTAGGAAGGGAGAGGTGCTGCCAAAGCCAGAGCTCAACAAATTAGCAAAGTGGATCTGCAGATATTCTCCACCTGCCAACAACCACAATGGGTGGTGCTGGGACATATTTCCTATGTATGGAGGACACCCAGAATCAACTAAGTCTATTTTGTTGCTGCGTAGCCCAGACCTAAAAAATATGCCATAAGGAACAAAACACAAGAATTTACCACAGTCACTAAAAGGAAAAGAAACTGTGGTTTATTATTGTAATGTAGTGCAAGATGCATGGAAATGGGACACCTGGTGTGTTAGCCCTAATGTGCTTTCCTGTGTGAGTGTGGGAAAGCAGGTTGCTGAGCCTCCATCTACCCTCCCATGTACCAGATGTCTGTTTTACCTTTTACCAGTGGGGTAATTGCCATGGACTTAATGGCCTCTTTATCAGGAGCAGTGTTTTTGGAAGTGTTTCAGGCTAAAAGGTGCTATGAGGTGCAAGGCACAGACAGTAGCACAGAGTGAGGAACAGGGATGGCACGTTAGTAGGGGGCTTTTCAAACCATTTACCAAATGAACCTATAACTCTTAACAATGCAATCTAAAGGACACAGTTCTGCACAGTCCACATAATAAAAACAAAAGCAAGTGACCATGACATAGATCACAATATTCCCCCTCCCTATAACATTGTAATGTCAATGTTAATTTCATTTCTCTCTGGAAATGGTGCAACTATCTGTTATGGTTGTCTACAATTTAAGTACATTTCTACTCATCCCTATATTCTTGTTTGAGGAATTTGACAGTGTTTTGTGGGGCTCTTGCTCCTGATCAATCCCATGTTGCCATCTGTCTGCTCCTGACAAATCCTATTCAGGAACACATCCCTGCAACTGCTTGGAAGCCCTCAGGATGTGTAGATGGCTGTCATTTACTTGAGCTGATCTGTTCCCCAAACTCCCTGTTGGCATCTCTTGAACAGGTGAGTGTTCAGCTGGTATAAATCAGCTGAGCTCTCTTGGGACTCATTTACATCAACCACGAATCCAGCCCAAAATATAGAGCTAATTTCCCATGCATCAGACTGTCAGACTGTATCCCTTGCTGACAGGACCATTATCAGCAAAAGAAGTGCTAGAAACACTTAAAAAACGGTGCTGGAACTGCAATTCTGGCAACCTATTTGCATAGCAGGTGAAGTAGGGGCAGATGCTCCTCACCAGCCCTTGTCCATTCCCTAGGCACACTGACAGAGACACGAGCTAGGCTTTGCCCATCAAGACAGTTTCTTGCAATTATTGTAAAGGACAAAACAATCAAACTGGGAGGCACCAAGTGATAAACTCAAGATTACTGAGAACTTGGGTGGAAACTTTCTTTGCAAGAGTAGATCAACATTAAATGGACATCCATCTTTGTGAATGGCATTTAAAAATATGAACTTGGGACACAACAATATGACAAAAGTCCACTTAAGGCCTTGCCAAGCCCACCAGGTTCAAGAAGAATAAAAGAATAAATGTAAGAAAATATAGCTGCCTAATAAACAAAAATGACCATTGTAACTATGGGGAAAATAAAGGGATGTCACCAGTTAATTTGTAACAGCATAAACTATTAAATTCACAGATACTTAAGGATTCAAGGAAGACACTATTCATGGTAACGTATCAGACAACAAAAAGAACTATCCATATTGAATGCAAATACCAAAAATTACAAGCAAGGTGAATCTCTGAGCTCTGCCTAAGATGCCTAGATACTCAGCAAACTAAAAGCTGGATTTTAATCTAAATGAGGGTTCTATTCTGCCCCTCCTCCTGACATCGAGGGGTACTAGAAACAAGACTTCATTCTCTCAGTGGTCCCTTTGACTTTGGGGTTATGTCTCATAACAAGAAGTTACTGCTCTGTTGTAGGTGGCAGAATCTGTCCCCATCCCATTTCCACCAGATTCCTCCAGCAAGCGCACACTGAAAGAACTGACCTACCCAAACCCAGCATGTTTGCTGTGCACGGTGATGGGATTTCACTGTACATACAAACCCCTCCATCCCACCCTGAGACGTGCCTGGAGGTGATGCTCCCCGAGGCAGAGCCGAGCTGGTGAGTGGGCAGCCAGAACGGGGCACAGCCAGGCTGGAAACGCAAACTCCCTGCGCAGCCAAAGGTGGGTTTGCAGTGCAAATGTAAATGGCACTGTGGAGGCACAGGAGCATGACTACGCAGGATTAAGGGGACTTTGCACGATCTGGCTGTGTGGCTGCAGCCCTGCAAACAGATCGGTGGATTAACCACAGTGAGCAAATAGCCAGAGCAAGAAGAAAAGCCGAGTTCGGTTCCTGAGCCGTTCCCTGAAATTTTACTTTGTCACACAGAACAACCCGTTCTAATTTGCTTTTGCTCTGGCAGATACAAGAGGAAAAATATGCAAAGCTGCCCCTTGTCCCAGCTGTCAGGATTGCAAAACAAATGAGAGATTTGAATAAGTTTACTTAATTGTTATCAGTATTAAAGGCACCTTAAGGGAATCATTCATAGAAGAGAATAATTTGTCGTAGATAATAAATTACATTTTCCTCTATTTTTCTCCTTGGGAAAAATCTAGTAAGACTTTATAAATAAAACTCCTGAACATAGTTCAACTAAACGTTTTTAATTGAAAAATGATCTATTTCTTAAAATGTCCTTTTTTTTCATAAAACCACTGTTTGCTCTCTTGAGAACTGAAAATTATTAACAGATATTCTTCGTCAAAATTGCTAAGAAAACATTTCTTTACTCACTCAGCAACTTGAAGCCATAAGATTTTGGCACCTAATTACATTTCTATTTGAAAATCCTGGCCAAATCAAAAAAATTACTTTCTCTAATCCCTTTTAACAACAGTAATAGAGATTATATGGGAAGACACAAGATGTGTTCAGGCAGGTGTGTGATTCACAAAGTTGTCCCTTTCCCTCTGTACACCACACGGATTAGCCCAGTCACTCCACACAGTCACCAAGACAGAGCATCCTTTCTGACTGGGGTTTTGGTTGTTGGTTTTTTTTTAAATCTATTTTGCACTTCAGGATCACTAGTTTGTGTCAAAGGCATTGCAGTTGGATTCCATACATCCATATGTATTCACAATGGAAACAGAGTAATGAGCTTAGAACAGCCTATCACCAATACACTCAATTTGGCGTCAAATCTCAAGTTATAAGAAGATTCCTTGGAAGAGTAAATTTTTCAGTTACTAAGTTCTTACCATAATTTCAGTGAGAACAGAATTTAAAATGTTTACTTACTGATGTATATAGGTATCCTTCACTGTTCATTGCCAGATATAATTTTGTTTGAACCCCCTGAATCGCCACCACTCGTAAACCCACGGGTATGAGGTTAAACAACGCTAGGAGAGAAAGGAGATGGAGAGCAAAATTAATCCTTTAGAGTGTGCAGGTTAGACAGAGAATTAAACCATAATTAGCAGAGCAAAACACAAAATGCCCATTCATGCATATATTAATTTCTGTGGGTGCTACAGAACGATACTGCAACTATCGTGTTCTTCCACCAACAGCTCTGAGATTATCTATAGAGGATAACAACGTATCTCCCCCATTCTGAAGATGGTGAATTAGAAGTACCGAGAGCTAAAAGGACTTACCTGCCTCATGAGGAGAATCCAGGTATGTTGAGTAGAGTTGAACATACTTAATTTTTGTTGTTTTTTTTCTGACAGTAAGTATAAAAAAAATAATCCAAAATCAAGCAAAAAGTCTTTCAAGATGATAAAAACTTTTTTTTGCAAATTCAGATAAAATTCAGCAAACATTTTTGACCAAAAGGAAGGAGCAAGATGAAATTTATAAGTTAAAAAGCTTCATTAACGTCTCAAAATGTTTCCACTCAAAACTCATTGGGTTTTTTTATTTCTCTTTTTGAGAGGAGAACGGGTTTGAAAAAACAGAGTTAAATAACTTCCAAATGAAATGAAATGACAGCATATTCTTTAGACCAAGCCCTAAATCTGTGCTTTCAAAATGGAGCTGCTTCGAATGTTCTGCTTGTGCTGATGCTTGTATACATGCTAATAGTGGCAGTATTTATCAGCAGAGAAAAGTCTCTTCAAAAAATGAAGATTCCGGTTTGTAAAGTGGCAAATTAAAAACAAAAAAAGAAAAAATAGCAAAGCTCTGCCATAGCTTAGATTCACGGATCCATTAAAATTGAACACAAGTAATAACGAGTTGAATACAGTACTCTATGTTCGATACGTAGGATTAAAAATAAAGGGGAGTTAAGGAAATTTTCACAAACTGCTATAACCCAACGCATCTCCTTCCACTTTGTTGTATAAATGTAGAGATAGGATGAAATAATGCCAAAATTATTTCCAATGGCTTATTACTTGGCTGGGAAACTCCAGCCTGCTTCAGGCTGAAGTTTGATATTTATGGTCACTGTCTGAAGCCAATTTAAAGCTGAATTATGTATTTGAAATATTTTTATAATTTTGAAAAGTATAAGCTACAAATGGTGACCCATTATAAATTCCATTTTCCAGCCCAACAATCCCCAAATGATCATATTTAATTAAAAGAAGATTTGCAGCTTTCCAGCATTTAATACAGAACCTAAACTCTGGGTGTGGGGTTGTCAAGAGTGTATCAAAAAAGGAAAGAGCAAACGTACGTGTGTCCTACTTCAATAAAGGCATGGCCAGAGTTAACACTCTGCACTGGGGACAAAGGACTAAATTCTGGTGAAAACAGACTCTGTTCCAGCAGACAGCTGGACCTCCAGCTCCATGTGCTGTCCCATGGTAACTGAGCAGCTTGTCCCCATGGCTCAGCAAAGAGGGGGTGCAATGGGCTTGGGGGTGAGCAGCCAAGGGCCATGCCCAATGTTGGGCTGAACCTGCCCCGCTGAGCTGGCACACTCAAACTGTGGGTGCTCTGCTCTGAGCGTGGGGCACCTTTGGGCATTGAATTGCCTACAGTGGTCAGAGCAGGTGGAAATATCCAGAACCAATAAATCAATGGGGGAGATCGTAAGCTCATACCTGTGTTTTATTTTCCCTCTCACACACGAGTGTACATGCAGACACAAACACACATGCAGCCCCTCCTCACCCGCCTCAAGTACAAAATCAACTCAAATGGTTTTCTCTTCACTGCAACAAAATCCTCTAGTTTTGTGCAGTTCCTGGCAAATGAACCTCAGATTTTCAGCAAGGGAAATGGAGTTCTCACTCTTTCTATCAAGTGCTTGAATTTATTTTGGGGAAAAAATATTCCTGGTCCTACTTGGAGAGCTCTCTTTGCAGTTCAACCCCAAAAAGCAGCACCTGATATCTGTGTAGGTAGGAGAGCACAATCTAGAGCTCAGTATCCAGGCAGAACCTGGAGGTCTCATTTGAAAGGTGCTTTCCTAATGGCATATTTATGAGTAGGGCAAGTGTCTGGGTACATTCAGCACAAGGGTATGAGTATGGGCTGCACTGTAAATACCTCTGAGTAGACCAACTGAGGACAGGGCAAAGCCTGGGACAGCTGGGAAGATACAGCCCATAGACACAAGCCACAGAGGTAGGTTTTAGTGAGTGATCCTGGCTGTGCTGTGCTGGGCAAAGTGAGCAGAGTCAGGAGGCTGAGTGACTCCTGCCTGGGGAGGGCTGGGGCACCCACTGTGATGGGTGCTCTGCTGCTTCCCTCCACAGCTGAACACGTTCTCCTGCCATGAACCTACTTGCTCTATTTTGAGGCAAGATGAGGGTTGGGCACACTCAGAAGCTGGTTTAGATATGGGTGGGATTAGCAGCAGCTGCTGTGGCACAGCCTTTCAGAAGCTGCAAAAGGGCTGTGGGGGAGCAATGCTGGCTCTGCTGATGGGGAGAACTGGCTGCTGGAGGGGTGCTCATCAGTCTGTCCCGTGCCAGCACAGCCAGACACACAGCCAGGCTGCCCCAGCTGCCACCTCTGAGGCAAGGGGACATTGGCCCTGCACCAGCAAGGGGAACTGTCCCCTGTACCAGCAGCCATTGGTCCCACCCCCCTTGCACAGCAGCAAGTTCAAGTCTGGCTCCTATACCAGTGAATGCTGCTGGGGTTAACAGCAGAGCCATGCAGCCCCTTCTCTGCAAGCCCCCAGCGCCATGGACAACGTGTTTGAGATGCCCTCATGTAGGCAGATATGTCAGAAAGGGTGGCAAAAAAGCCACAGGAAGATAAATTGCTTGCTACTATGATCAGCATAAAATAAAGCAAAGTTATTTGCATCCTAGCTTTTCCCTATTACATTTGTGCTGTTTAAAATAAGGATATAATATCCATGGTAATGAAAAACTTGGTGATGCCTAAGGGAGAGATGATCTCTGCTATGGGCCTTGGGCAATACAAGCTGACAGAAAATTAGAGTTGCAAAATATGAGGGAGTGAGCCACAGCTGGATTGATGAACATACACGTTACTGTGAGGTCTGTGCCATCTTTGCCTTGGCCACCTGGACCTTCATATGCTTTCTGCAGGATACAGTTTCCTATATTTCCTTATTTTATCATTCTTAAAATCTCTTTGCCTTGCCAAAATTGAGGAATAAATCCTACCTTGGTTTAAAACCTTGCCCTATTTAATACATCTAATGAAACAAAATCTGTTTCTCAGCCAGGAAATCCTTTCCACGAGGCACTTCCTCAAATCACATGGACTCTTGGCTAAAACTGAGGTCTGATGGGTGCTATAGATCCTCAAATCCATGTCTCACCTCCTGCCTAAACTGTGCTCCAAAAATCTCAGCTTTCTTTTAAAGTCCCTCAGTTGTGCATGTGACCTTGTTTCTGTGAGCCCTGCACACAGCAGCGGGTCTGCAGAGCTTGAAATAATTGCTCCCAAGTCAAAGCCAAAGGGGATCTTCAGGCAAACTTCCCACTCAGCTGTAGGTAGCAAACGATGGAGAAGGTGGACCCCTGAGCCCAGGCTGCTGTCAGGAGCACAGACCAGCAGCTGGCTATCAGGAGCTGCAAGATCTCCCATCCCAACCATAAACAGGGAAGAATAATTTTGAAATTTAAACAAGGCTCTGTCTGGAGACCAGGTGGACTGTGGCTATGGTTTGCTCTACAAAACAGTTGCAGAGTCCTAGTGCTGTGCAACCACAGCTGCATTTGAGGATGGGAACATCCCCTTATTGTTAGGGGCAGTTTTTATGGTCGCACTGCACTGAAAAGCAAATGGTCTTTGAGCAAATGTGCAGTGAAGGGAACAGCAATGATGTCCCTCAGGGCGTGCAGAGGAGAGAATGGACTGGAGAAGGAGTCTCCCCACATTTGGAGGGGGCTGTGAGTCCTGTGGCTTCCCCACAGCTCACAAATATGGGCTAAATGAGAGATGTCTCTGCAGATATTGGAAAAAAGGATTTTAGAGGTCCTGATCTGCTTAATATTCATGTGAGTGAGGCTTTGGGGGCTCTGATCCACAGCATAAATCAGACTGTCTTATTAGCTTCATTAAAAATATTGTAATTCAAATAAATTCAGGGCTGCAGGACATTCAGGTCCACACACTTACCTTATGTAAAAGAGAAATGTATACAAAAGCACATGTTTTTTTTATGATAAAACCCTCGGCTGTTCTGAACACTTAGACACTGCAGCCCAGCTGGAACCATTTCTGGGATACTTCCATTATATTTAAGTATTCAGCAATTTGGAAGGCTGGTATCCAGCAACAAGGAGTTCTTAGGGTTTGTTTTGTAATCTATCTGGTTATGGTAAATTTAAGGACACAGTGAAAAAACAAAGATATCATAGAAATAGACACATTTGTATTTCCAGAAATGCTATCTTGTTTCAAATCTCAGAACCCCTACCAGAGAGATTGCAAGCAAATTATTTGAATGCAACAATTAAAAAAACAGATGGAATTTCAGATATTTGCTTTTGTACATTAAAAGTTTATAGCAATATCACACTTGGATATAAAAAGTAAAGTTTGCCTATTTATTCTTCTTTTTTAAGAGAATTAACTACCCTGAAATCCTGAACGATCTGTACCGACTTTTAAAACGGTTAATATTAGATCATTCACTTGAAAGAAAAGCAACGTTTAAGGTCCCAAAGGATTATTCTTAGGGTAAATTCTGTGGCTGCGTTGAGGAGAACTCAATAAGATGGCAGCAGCTGCTCAACCTTGCACTGGTCTGGTCTTTGTGCCACCCTCTCCATGAGTGAGGATGGGACCTGGAGGATGGGACCTCAGTGACCCTACAGACGCTACACCTGTGCTCTGCCTTAAGGCACCTTCCAGGTGCTCTTCCCTAATGCACCTTCCAGGGTTGCACAGGAGACCTCCTCCAGCAGCAAAACCACTTCCCTCCTGTCACTCAGAAGTTAACATTACAAAAAGACTGAAGAGGGTGAGGGAAAAGGGTGGGAGCAAGTAATCAGACAAATAAAATATGATACTTCCTATTGCATCTAGTGCTTACTCTGCCATATTCAAGTGCCCTGTAAAAGGAAAACAAGTTTTGCCTGCAAATGCTTTTCATATGAAAAGGGTGGCACTTAAATTGGTGCTTTTTAATAATTAAAAAGGTCTGCCTGTTGATTTTCTAGTTTGTTGTTTAAGTGGCCTGAAATAGCTTCTCAAACTCCTTGTGCCTCCTAACTCTTTGTTCAGAACAGAAATATGGTTTAAGCAAAACAGTAAAAGTATGTGAAACACTTAAATATTTTGTTAACACACACCAAATCTATGCTCTAGCCATATTCTCCTGTTTTCTACTAATCCTCAATTTTTTTTGTAAAAAGAAAACAACAAACCAAAAGCATCCAAAGCTTTTTCACAGAAAAGCTGAGGGAAATCTGGTTAAAAGTTGGAGGTATAATTAAGTTATAATTAAGGGGTAAAAACCAATAATAATAGGGAAATGTGAACTTTAAAATGATGAACTCTCATTGTGTGCAGTAACATGGCTCTGTTTGAATGAGCCCCTGTTTAAGAGTGGAGATAGCGTGATTCTATTTCAGGCACTCTGAGTAGGCGAGCAAATTTTCCCTGTTGGAAAAAAAAAATTCTAATAAAATCCAAAGGACAGCAATGAACTTCTCTAGATTACCATGGAGATAACATTTGCTTTGTTTGTCATATGTGTCATCATTACCTCCTCTAGTTCATTATTTCTATACGTGATTTTTAGTTGCATTTCTCTCAGACCCAGTAAGTCTGAAAGACTTCTGCGCCGTGAGCACAGTGTTAGTGCTGCTTCCACTCACTCAGACATCCCAGGACAATGATTTTGAATGGACCTATATGGGAAGAATGAGACACCACGATTCACAAACACACCATTTATTCTCATGTCACTTACTATAACTACTGTCCTCCTCTTTTGTTCCATCAATTGTTCCATCTGCTTGCAACTGCAAGTGGTATCCTTGCCTGCTGTATAGCTTTGTTACTATACCTTTAAGCTGAGGCTCTGTAAAGAAACAATAGTGAGATTAATGGGGGAAATCCTGATGTGCCATTCCAAGTGAGCAGGATGCTACAAACACATCTCCAGGTTTCTTCTCGAGGCTGAGATACGAAAAAGACCCAAAACAAAAGCAGGGCAACCAGCTTTGCAACACTTGTCATTTAGGCTGAGATCAGATTTACGTCTATGAAATCAATTGCCAAAATGATTAAATGCCACTTTTGATTGCAATGTAGGTAGCACAGTAAAACCTACTTCCAGTGAATACAAATTCCGACAGTGTGCTGCTTGGCCTCCGGAGCTCAGCCCTATCTCATTTAAGATTAGAAAGGAGCTGGCAAAGAGTGTATTCTGTCTTTTAAAAAGGTGCGAGTTCTTAAATGGAGAGGAAAAAGAGGACTACTACGATAGCGCTAATAAGAGCCGTAGTGACAGTTGAGAGCCTAAATATATAGCAGCAAACGTTTAGCACAGGAACTGCTGCAGCTCCAATAAACAAACCCCCATCCCTCACTGCTCCAAAGAGTACAGAGCATCCGAAGTGATAAACTACTCAATGAACATATGGAAAATGAAAGGGAGAACCCTGAAATCCAGCAATGTGTGGAACTGCAGAATAAATATCACCATAAGGGTTGAGGTAATTACCTCATCAGCTAGAAGAGAAAAGATCAAAACAACGCATAGTTTGGATAGATTTCTCTTTTTCATAACCATCCTCAGATTCACAGTTAGAAAGTGAGATATCTCACATGGTTTCAGATCATTCTAATCCAAAAAGTATACAGCAACAGGATCTGCTGTCAAGTCTGTCATATAAGATATCTAGGTAATGCACCAGAAGTAATTGCAAAAGAAGGTCTACTTCCACTGAATCCCAATGACATCTGCATTGTAGTCATTTCACACAATTATGCTTGTCAGGAGGTGATGCATCTCCACAGCTCGCTCCACAACAACTTGCTTAATTCCAAGACAAACATACTGTGAGGATATGTGTCATTTCCACCAGCCCATGCCTGGATAAGGCTCCCTGTGTTTGTAACCAAAGACACCAGGGAGCTCTACTACAGTACCTCATTTTCAGGGAGCTGAAGGCAAAGCTTACAGTAGTTTGCATGGGTGTATTAGCTCCTATTAGCAACCTTTAATAAGGGTATTGTTGGATGCACAATTCTTATCTACTAACTTTTTGGCAAGAAATTAATGCAATCCTCACTTTGGCTTTTTAGCCATGACAAATCCCAAAGCCAAGCTGCGAGCGAGGCCCCTCTTCTGTGGCTGCTGAGAAAGGCAGGCAGGTTAAGTGGCCAACAGCATCAATGTTTCAGCACAGCAAAGCGGCAGCAACATTACCAGAGGGTTTTGCTCCTCCCATGTACAAAAACCCACTCAGATCAGGGGCTGAGTCTTCGTGCCTGATCTCTTGCACCCTAACACAGAGAGCACTGTGTCTGGGGGCAGCTGCATGTGTGAGATTCCTAGAAAGGAACAGGGTGCCGAAGCACAGCTCTGGAAGGGGCCAGCAAAAGCAAAAAGCCTGGTCTGCAATCAGCAAATAAAGCACGGCACAGGCATTCTGTGAAGCAGGAAGACAAAAACAGATCTCTAGACCTCTAAGTTATTTAACATACACCTGAAGAAGGGGTATGTGTGGGAATTTCCCCTGCTAACATCTTCCCCACAAATAATCACGTGTGTTCGTTTATGTGTAATAGATAGACTACTGAACCACACATGGGTGCACAGGGTGTGCAAGGCAGATAGCAGTGGTCTGAGTTATCCAAATAAACTAGATGAACATGAAAGGGGAAGGGACTGGCATGGGGTACCCATGTCCATCATATCATACAAGCCAGGAGTGGCAATACCTGCACATTCATTTTACCAGCCCTCAGACACGAGTCCCCTTTTCCCCACGCCTGATGGACATCCCGGTTTGCATTAAATTAACCAAGCCAACCCCCCAAAGACATAACCCTTGCCAACCTGGTCGCCGCCTTCGCCTTTTCTTGGAGCCAAAGAGTTTGACCCTGGAAAACACATTCAACTTGTTCTTGTCGCAGCTTCCCTTGCTCTTGCTGGGGCTGTTGACACACTTACAGGCATTGGACTTCTCCCGCTCCCTGGCTTGTCTCTTCTGGCGGATCAGGGAGCTGGCGATGGCTGCAGCCATGGCCGCCACCGCCCCGGCTCCTCCGACGGGTCAGGCACACGGGGTTTGCTCGCTGGCCGCGGGCACCGCAGCCAGCATGCTGCTCGGCCCGTCCCCAGTGCCGGGGACGCTGCCGGGCGCCTTGGCCAATGCCACCCACCGCCAGTCGGCTTGGGAGCCCAGGAGACACCAGTGGGATGCTCACAGCAGAGCCCCGGGGCCGGGATGCAACAGTTTAGCTCAGGTGGTTTTGTCCGTTGAGATCTTCCCCTTTTGATTTTCTGATGTTTTTGTTTTATTCCTCCCAACTTCTGGCAGGAGAAAGTTTGCAGGCAGAGGGAAGAGCTTCTACAGAGATCAAGCAGATCACTTGCAAGACATCCCCCTGAGCTTCTCCAGATGCGCTATTCACATGCAGACATGGCACATCCACTTGGTGCAAGATCATTGCATCTCTCCTAGCCCCGATTTCTCCAGTTAAGTTTTCTCCCCACCCGTCCCCTCCCCGTTCAAATCCCAGCAAACACCTGTTAGACTCCAGCAGGGGCTGCCCAGTTGCAGGGGTTTTCTGGATCCTTTTTCCTCTTCTCCCTTAAGAAGGGCTCCGAAGCAAGTGGCGATGGAGACGCTGGGATGAGGTGCCGATGTCTGGAGCCTCGGTTGCTTGCTGCTGAACGTCTCGGGAAGCCTTTCCCTCCGCTTCTCACAGGTGCCGCTGCCAGCGCAGCCTCTTCTCCAGGGACTCGTCGGGCTCTCGCTTTGCCCCCCTTGTCAGCAGGCAGTAAACAGCCGGGGCTGCCCTGACGCCCGCTCGCCGGCAGCTCAGCGCCGAGACTGCAGCAGCGGCAGCAGCAGAGCTCAGGCAACGCTGCCCGCACCCGCACACACCCCTCAGCTCTGCGCCGGGGACCGGAATGAGGCGACGCAGAGAGCCCCTTATCACCACCTCCCCTCCTCCTCCTCCTTCCCTTCCTCCTCCTCTCCCTGGCAAGGCAGCGAGCGGGAGACCTGGCTCTTTGTGCAGCGAGTTGCGGAGGGGTCCCCGGGGTGAGCAGCGCAGGGGTCCCGGGGTGCAGGCAAGGCCCGAGGTGGGCAGCGAAGGGTCCTGGGGTGGGCAGCAAAGGGGTCCCGGGGTGGGCAGCGCAGGGGTCCCGGGGTGCAGGCAGGACCCCGCGGTGGGCACGCTGGGCTGCACCAGCTCCCGCTGCCCACCCTCGCCGGCCCCCCGGGCTCCGGGTACCTGCTTCTGGCAGAGCTGCCTCCCAGGGAGGCGCAGACACCCAAACAAACGTGACTGCGATGAGCAAATAGCTGGCACCGGGCTCTCCAGCGGAGTGAGGACACCTGGCTGGCAGCAGGAAAGAGGGTCGGGGGAGCAGCGGGGGAGCTCCAGCCATAGCTCTTCCCTGCCTTCCCCTCATCCTTTCCTGGATGGCCCCCTCTCTGCCTCCTGATTTGTTTGAGGCTTTTTACTTCTCTTGCCTTTCCTTCTCCTGCTTTCAGCTTCAGTTTTCTAGGAGAGACTAGAAAATCCTCAGACAGAACAATTTCCTTGTCCTTGCCCTGTTCTCCCCCTTCCCTTTGTCCCCCCAGGGTGCCTCTGTGTCCCCCGAGGCCAGGCTCTCCTGACAGCTGGGTTTATTCACCCCTGGCTAAGCAGGGATCAAGCTTTGGTGGTACCAGGGCGGGAAGATGCTGGGAGCAGACTGGTGTCAGAGCCTGGCACCACACTGGGGTTACTGTCCTGCACAGCGGACACTGAACCCTGCACACATCCATGCCCCAGGACATAGAAAGCAGAAGGTCCTGGAGGTTCCTTTGCAACCCATCTTTAGCATGCTTCCAACTGCTGGGAGCCTAAAATAAAGCCAGTTCAGGCTAGGAACAAAACAGAGATTTGCAGCCCTGAAGGCAAACAACTCCTGAAATAATTTATCCCCGAGGCAGAGGGGATTTGCTGTCACTTGCAGGCACTGAAGCAGGGTGGGATGTCCCGCGAGCAGGAGGTGGGAGGCTGTGGGCTGGTTCCTTGTGGGAGCTGCGCTCAGCAGGGACTGCAATGGCAACAGGCTTCAACCATCCCCGCCTGGGAGCTGCATCCTGCGTGCCCAGGGCCAGTCCCAGGGCTCCCCTGGGGTTATCAAGAGAGAAGCGATGCAGGTGGGTTGGTGTGACAGCACCAGATCCCTGATGGCTTTCAGACTCAGCCAGGTTTCTCAGGATATCTGCCCCATTTTCCTCTCCTCCACATGCCTTTGGCAAAGCCACACAGTCCTCTCCTCCCTCCACGGGCTTCCACGCTGCGCTCCCAGGCAAGTGCAGTGGAAACCATGCCACCCAGTATTATCGCTTCAAAAAGCTCAATTCAAAAGCAGTTGGCTGTACCTCTGTGAGCATTACAGTCCTGCCCTAGACTAGAAGCAGTCCAGTTCCATTTCCTCCAACTGGGAACTCCTGCCCCAATAAAACACGTTGCATGGCCAGGCCTTAATAACAGAAATGCCCACAATGCACAATGTCTGACTGGAAGTACAATGTGTTCCACCACAGCCTGAGACCTTGACACCTGACATGGTATATTGAATTTGGCAGCCCCACATACCCATCCACAATCCCTCTTTTCTGCAGGAAACATACGTGTACATGTACACCTACACCTACATGTATATACACACTCATCTTTGTTTATGAGGCAAGTTCATGGCACCACATATACATATTAAATAAATACTCTGAATTTCTTATTTAGGCTAAACAGTAGGGTAAAAATAACTGTAATTCACAAGTTCCACCACTACCCTCATCTGCCAGTCCACATAAGACATGTGAAATCCAACCCAAGAGACAGCCAGTTGGATATTATTAGTAATAACTCATCCTACACAACTCACCGGTAACGTACTATGAATTTTGCCATCTTTCCACTTCCAATACAGCCATGAGTGAGGCTTGTTTTTCCTGAGACTCACCCATTACTTATAAACATTTGCAGTATGAAAAGCAGCGTTTGATCTTCAGATCAAAGTGAAGCTGCCTCATCGTCATCTGTCCTACAGGTCAGGTGACATTTCATTTTCACAATGACTAACTAGAACTCAGAATTCGCCTAACCTTGAAAATCCTGGGGAAAAGCAGTATATAAAAGCAGTATTTAGGATATCTTTCTGCCAGCATTCCAGCCTGCATGCTTAAAATCCATAATGAAAATTCATTTGCACAAATGTTCCTTGACAGATAACTAAAGAGAGGAATAAAAATAGCATATATGCATAATCAGATTTAAGTTTCAAAAAACAGTCCTCCAGTTTTTTTGCATGATCAACCTCTCCATCTATCGGTACTCCTACAAACATGTCTTCATTTACTATAAAAGGCATATGAAAATGAAGATTTTGTTGGGAAAACGTCTTTGGTATAGGACCAGTCTTTGGATTACTTCAGCATTACGGATATAAAAATCTCAAGGAACAGCTTTATTTTCTTTGAACAGCAAGAACTATTCACTCCCCACCATGCTAAAAAGGTAAAATAAAATAAAACAACATTCCAAGTGACTCTTTGAATGCAGAAGACAACCAGACACTCCTTGAACATACGTCATCTTCCTTTGTGTGTGATTATTTTAACAGGGCACACTTAAAGCTATAGAGTAAATTGCCAGCCCCATTTCAATCAAGAATTAAGCACCTCTTGAGAAATCAACAAAGGACAGATGTGTACAGATAATGTTAGAGACAGTGCCATGATCTACCTGGAGCTGGGATCTGACCCAACAGCAGTTCCACTCTTTTAAAGTAGACAAAATTTCACCCACTTTTGATTTCTATTTTTTCCTCCCAGTCATCTGTTGAGTTTATGCTGATGGTTATTTCCACGATTCTGATCATTAAAATGTACTTGAACCTCCAGAAACTCCCTGGATTGAGCAAAAGCAAAGCCTGCAATTTGGTACCATGCCCCCCTAAACCAGGAATGGCTCTTTGACTAACACAGGCCATGGTTTTCAACCAACATAAAGTTCTGCCCTCGCTGCCTGGCTCCTGCAAGAAAGCCCCATCACTGGCCCAAACTGCAGGCAGAGGTGGCTCTTTCACCAAATCAGAGGCAAGTGCAAAACTTCTGGGTTTTGCTCCATCCTCCTTGAACCATTTGTACTGCAGCAGGTCCCAGACCACTGCCACTTCCCACGAGTTTGAATCCATCCTGAGTGCAAAAGATTTACAGCAGGTCCTATACAAACAGGTGGCTGCTGAGCAAAGCAAACACTGCATGAAAATCGAGACCAGATGAAAAATCACTCGGCAGCTCCAGGCATCACTGTCATGAAACAAGCTGCAAGTTTTGTGAAGCCATGGCAGCATTGCAGCAGGCCTGGAGGAACTCCTTCCCCAACCACACCATCACTTGCACTTCATTGGGACATGGGTGGCAACAGATGTGACTGAGCACGGAGCGGCACAGCGGTGCTGTCAGAGAAGGGATGGGTGGAGGGGTGTGTGAGGCCCTGCCTTCCCCCAGGTGATCATGGTTGGGGTGGTGGGCAAGGCTAGAGCTGCATCAACCAGGAACAGGCCAGTCTATGAAAAGCAACAAGGAGCTGATCAGTTTGAAGAGAGTTCCTGCTGGGGGCAGCTTGCTGAGCTCTCTCTCAGTGGTGTGTTCCCCCTTGGCTCATTTGAGATGGAGAAAAGCAAAGAGATGGAGAATAAAAGATGAAGTTATGCTGAGGGGATGTTGCCGAGTTTGGTGTTGGCCTGAGGAAGAAGAGAGCTGGCAGCACAAGGGGAGATGGCACTTTCTGGCTGCCTGGATTGGCACACAAGCCCAATGTGTGACTTGCTGAGGGACCCAGGCTCTTCTGTGGTCTGTAGAAGCATTAATGATTCTCTGACATGCTGCCATAAAGCAGGAACTTACTGCCAGTGCCTTGGGTCAAAACATCCCATCCTCAGACTAAGCAGCATGTTCAGTTATTTCCTCTTCTCCTATAAACAAGTACGAAAAGATTTATAGTAGGTCCTACATAAAGAGGTAGATGCTGGGGAAAACAAATGCTGCCTGAAAATCAAGACCAGAAGAAAAATCACAAGCCAGCTCCAGACCTCATCCAGCCCAACACAAGCCCTACACCGCCCCTCTACGTTTACAAGCCTGAAGCTGCTTTGGTGTGACAAGAAAACTTCAGCCTGGCATGGGATATCAGGAGTCCCTCTTGAAGCTCTTTCCTTCTTGCTGGGGTAACATGCTACTGCTGTTACAGAACAAGCAGGAAAAAAAAGCTTTGGGACTCAAATCTATGGATTATTTCCACTGCCTACACTGCCCCAAAGTAGAGCATTATTTTATCAAAAGAGCCACCAGAATCGCTTCTCTTTCTTTTCAGGTTGAGATAAACAAGACTTCATCCAGTCGGGTATGACACAGCAGCACTGAGGCCCCCGGTGATTTTTCCCTCTTGTAAGTAAACAGAATTACTATTCACCAGGAAGCTGCTCAGCCCCAAGCCCCTCATCACTCAGCTCCTCCGTGAAACATCCCGTGGAAATGACTCAGCCTTTCCTCGGCAGCCAGCTCTGGACACGAGCGCTGCACACCGGCACAGCCTGGGTGCTCTCTGCTCGGAGGATGTGTGTGGTTTGCTGCCCAGATCACTACCCCTGAAATCCTCCGTTTATCAGCCAAATTCAGAGCCAGCCAGAAGTTTTTATTTCTGGTGGAAAAAGGTATTAGTGGAAGAGCTGGTCCTCCAGGCAGCTCTGGACCAAGAGCTCAGTTTTGAGGATGTTTTAGTCAGCAGACCAACTGGGCTGTTAATTAACCTCAATAGTGAAGATCACTTCAATAACCAGCTGCAGACATTCACATGAGCTGGACTGCTAGAATTAGAAGTACTTTTATGTTGAGAGCATAAGAGCACTTGTAAATAGTGACATGGATGTTCCTGTGTATGTCTGTGTCATGGTTCTTGGCAAAAGTGCCCCATGCAGCCCTGCTTAGCAACAGGAAAAAACAAAGTAAATTCCTGTGACACCAGCGTAGACATGTCACCTGGACACACTTTGTCTAGGAGCTCACTTGTTCAAGGGATTAGGTGGTTGGTTGATTTTTGTCTTCTCAGATACAGAATCATGAATCCCAACATCCGAAGAGACCCCAGTACAACTGGTGCACAGGACCAGTTGTGCTGAAACTGACCCCCACCCAGCAAAGCAGAGAAACACATCCCTGTCTTCAGCATGTGAGTCATCTCACTACGACTACTGAGATATTTAAAAAATAATTATGTGCCTGATGGCACATAATTATGAGAACAAAAGGTTCTCATATCCTAATCCTGTACTCTTATCAGATCTGCACAATTTTGCTAGGACAAGGTTCAGTGACTCTGACAAGAATTTGGGTCTTCTCTTCATGACTGACATGCCCCACTAAATGCTCAGGATGGCCATGAGATCTCACATCAAGACACCAGTTTCCTCTCAGGTTCTCAGAGAAAACACTAATGAGAGAAATCAGAGTTCTGCCCCTTCCCAGCTGTGAATTCCGATTCCTTTACAGCACTCCCTCAGTCAAAACTGGATTTGATGTGAGGCATTTCTGGAAAAGGAGGGCATTGTTTGAAGGTAGAAAAATGGAAATATTTTCGCCCAGGTTAATCCATATTCAGTCATCCCAAAATGTCAACCACAAAAGATCGTCTATTCGGTGCATAAAAGATCAGTGCCAATCAGCTGGGAAAGGTCACAGAACAAACAGAAGAGATCAGCTCCCACAGCTCTGCGGGCTCCCAAATTGGGAACATGTTATTCCGGAGTCTCGGGGGGTCCAACCTGAGCCAGGAACTTGTAGCAGTGTCCGACCGACTTCTCTCTGCCCACCACAAAGCCACAGAGAAAATACTCCCACATCAGTATGCACAGAAGTATCTGCTCATTCACCTCTCAGCATGATGACTCTTGGAAGCATCAGTGTAAATGACAGCCTATCATCCCTGAAATATTTACATCTCGGCATGGGACACACAAGAAGCGTGGGCTATATGCCACTGCCAAACTTAGCATAAGGCCACTTCACACATGACAAAGCACCGTAAATAGTCCTTCACAGACCTAGGGATTGTCACATTACTCAAATGGATCTTTTTCCACCTTTTCATAGATCTGATGGCTCATCCTTTGTCAAGAGCTTGACAAAAACAGACTCGTTGGGTTTCCAATGAGTTGGAGCCTCTGAGAGTTCTTCTTCTCCCACCCGCACTCAAGCACTTCTACCAGCTTCTCACAGCCACGGTCCTTGCTTTCCTCAGAAGCTAACTTCTGCCCCACAGCTTGACTTCATATAACTACAGAGCCCAATTCACTGCAGGCATGTGCTGGATGCCAAGCTTGCTGCTTCCCGTGGCTGTGTTAACGAGGTAAGACCCATCTGTTTTCTAATAATGAAACCAAATTACCTGGGCTGGGATCAGAAGAGCCTGGCAATGGTTTTCTGTGACTTGTACTTGACTGCCAAGATCATGGCACCAAGTTCACATAGACAAATGAGAATGTGAACAGAGCTGGTCACAAATGAAAGGGACTTTGAGCAGAAGTCCCAGGTATTGAATGGAGGCAGAGATCTCCAGGAGCTGGAGATAGACCCTGCTCTGGGTCAATGCTTCTGCAAAAGCGCAAGTGGGGCCTTGCTCCACTCACTGTCATGGAACTGGAACCAGTTCACCTGAGCAAAAGTGCTGGCCTCAGTTTCAGTAACCAGAAGGAAGGTATGTCCTTGAGGATTAGGAAAAGGGCCGTGAGCCCAAACTTCTGCATTCCGTCTCAGTTCACCATGTAATAATCATGACATTAATAGTGATGTAACAAGACATATCTGACCTAAGTTCAGTGATGTAAAAGTTAGGTTTATCTAAGCTCATCTGACCAAATATCTGGGCTGTACAACCAAAAAAGAAGAGAGAAAGGCACCTCCAGATGGCAATTCATTCCCATCCAATAAAGCACCATTATTTTCACAGCTGCATGAAGGAAAACACCACCTCTGCCTTACTGAACTATCGTTGGGGGGTGATTCAGACTGTAATCTACCTAATGCAGCTTTATAATAAATAATATTTACCACCATCAAAACCAAGTAATCACTTAATGAAGGTCTATGTAGCTCAGTGTCTTGCTTCTGGCAGTGCTCAGTAACACATGTGAATATAAAACCCGCCCAAGTAGTCGCACAGTCACACTTCCCACGTACACATACCTTCCAGCAATTGGCCTCATGGCAACTCCAGGCTTAGCAGGAGCTGCTGCTGGCAAGAGCAGAGCAAAGGTGACATCTATAAACCACACAGGGATTTCGAGGTGAAAAATACAACATATCATAAGTAAACAGAGGGGAATTCGTTAGCACAAGTCTTTTTGCAAGCAACACTGGTTAGCAAAACAGGAACGAGAGCCACAAGCCAGCATTTGCTGTATTGGATTTAAATAGGCCGAGAGACTAGAAAAGATGTGTATGCAAATTCGACATAAGCAAATTAGAAGAAATTCAGAGAAGTCAATTCAGAGAAGGAGGCTAATAGCAGAACATCTGCTGCTGCTCCCAACATTCGCGTTAGGCGGCTGGGTACATTTCTGAGGACTCAGAACCTAACAGAAAGCACAGAAAGGTTTTGTTGCTATGCAGAAAAACAATGCTCAGAAATCACAGAAACAGGCTTGAAGCTGCCTGAGCTGAGCACTGTTATTCCTCACTCAAGTCCAGCTGAACTACAATAGGGACATATTTGCTTGTACTGACTGGATCACTGTCCAACTTGTAGCTGCATTTCTACCTAAACCCACCATAAAAGTAGCAAATTAAGTTGCAGAAGTAGATACAAATATAATACCATGATTAGAACTAAATTCCCAGTTTATCAGTATGGCCTTTGCATCTCCCCAGTCATACTGCTAAATCATGTTGAGCTAAACTCACAGCTGGAAGGCACCATATTCAGCAGATGATATATCATCACGATTCTGTCCTCTCCCTTCAACTCTCTTCCCTTTGTTTATCACTCTCATTTTCCACCTCTTCCTGCCAAGATCTTCTTTCCTTGTTTCATTAAAAATTACAACATGCTTCTAATGAGCAGTAGCCACCAAAACCATTAGTATCTCAATGTCCTTATCCTTCACTTGAGGTCAACTTAAATCTTGTTTATGAACAAATAAACTTAGTTTAAGCTTCACCTACTACACAACATTCCAAGGCCTGAGAGCTTTTGCTGGGAAAGAAAGGACAAAGAGATTCTGAGGCACAGAATCCTGCTGGATTGTAAGAAGTTATCTTGGCTGATCTTTTAATGTTATCACTTGGCTGATTCTATTCAGCCCATTCCATGTAACCACAGTGAAGGAAGAACTCCTCACGTTTCCTACATGAGGCAGTTATGAGAGATTAAAGAGTCTCATTGCAAAAAGGCACCTACAGGTATGGCTGCACAGGTAAAACATGTAGCCACACAGAATTAACAAAATTCTGCAGTACTCTGCAAGGCCTGCAGGGATTCCCACCCCTCATGTGATTGGAGCAAGAGATATGGCTCCTAGAGGAAGCTGCTGGTATCTGTATTTCCTCTGGACCGTATCTAGAATTGGACATCTCAAATCTCTGCAAACATGGATTCTACATTCATAATACAGACACTCAAATACAGGCATTTTTTCTGCCTTTTTTCTTCCTGACCAGCAAGCCCGAGATGTTTCAACAATGCTGAGATGCACCAACACCAGGGAATCAGAGCAGAACTGTTCATGCCGGGAGAAACTCCCACCTCCCTCAGCCTTTCCTCTTTTTGTTTCCACCTCTGTAATATATGAAATGTCTTACTCAGTGACTGTATTTTTAAACCATTATTGCCATAAATTTTAGCCTACTTAAAAAGTTCTGATGTCAAGTCTTTTCAGGAGGCTTTCAGCAAAATATAGACCTTCCTGTGGAGGAAACAGAACATCGCCTTGCGAACAGCCACAGACCAAACATTTCCAGTGCTCCCAGTCCAAAAACCTAACTCATAAAATGACTACCAAAACCAGAAACAAGAGGGACACCTACAGTTAGCTCTTGTAACTGCCCCAGCAAGGTCACTCACTCTTCCCCAGTTCTGTTTCGGTCACTGGTGATAGTTAATTACAACCAACACACGCGGTGCCGCCGGGTGTAATTAACAGGAAAGCCGAAAGCGCAGGGCTCAGGCCAGCGGGGAGAGCCGCTGGGGTTCCCGTTTCAGGCCGTGTCTCCACTTTTCAGGTCCCGTCTCCCCATTTCAGGCCGTGTCTCCCCTTTTCAGGTCCTATCTCCCCGTTTCAGGCCGTTTTTCCCGCGTACCGGGGCCGGTGCAGCCCCTCCCGCTCTCCCGTCCCCGCCGCCGGCCGCTGGCCCCGGGGGCGGCCGCTGTCCGTGGTGCTGATCCGCGGCCGCCCCGCTCCGCTGAACAGGCCCCGGCCCTCCACACCGACTTTACAACTCAACATCAAGGTCCACACTCAACTACCAGCGTTTCTACGGTATATTATGGCCGGGAAATGTGCTGCCCAAAAGCCATTCTATGGTAAAATATTGTGACGGTTTCAGACCCGCTTCATCGGTGCCGCTACAAAAACTCAGCGCTTTGCAAAAGTCACTGAGTAAGACGTTTCGTATTTCATTATTAGTTAATAACCTGGGTTGCATATTGAGCAATTTTGTTTTGTAAAACCATTTTTAAAATGCCAAAAACACTGCAGGCTGCTTGCTTTGCATTCTACACTTCCCTGTACATAGATTGACCATATTAATTTCAAAGAGAAAAAAACCCCATGGATGCCGCATGCAATGTCGTAAAAGTTTACTAATTGCATTGAGTTATTTCTAATAAAGAATGACACATGACCCAGACAGCTAATATTTAACTCTCAGAGTTAATATTTCTCTGTACAGTCTGATTATTGCTTGATATTGGTGCATTTTCCAAGAGTCCTTGGGTTTGTTTTTCTCTTCTAGCCATAGGGCGTTGGTTCTTACAGTAATCTGATCATTTCACGTACCAAATGCAGAGAACACACTTTTTTATTATTAAAGGAAAATAAATCACACCATCAAAAGCCTTTAGCTAAAACATTTGCAGAAGAATAGAGAAATGATGATGCTTTTATACTGAAAAGGTTTTCAAGTTATTAACATCGTAACAAGATTGTCTTCAGTTGATGTTAGGCACAATACTCTCATGAAAGGCAATTAGAACAGAACTGGAATCATTGTTCTTTTTCTTTAAAGCAAGCTTTATATACCTGACAAAAAGCTTGGGTACAAAATTAACTAAAGATGTAGCATGGTTGTTTAAAAGGCCATAACATCAATCTGTGCGACATTTGAGATACATATTCAAACAAGAGAAATTTGCCAGTTCGGCAGCATATTCAGTATATCTACAGCTCCAATCAGTAGGAATTAACAGTAACACTTGCCTTTTCTTTCTTAAATAGTGTATCTTGAGAGTTACCAAAGAAATTTCATGAATTCAGAAAGCAACCACATTTCTAATATTAATACATATTAAGCTCTAATTTTTCTTTATATAGTTTATCATCTATACAGAGGATTAGTTGTCAAAACATACCTTCTCATTTTTTACTGTAGAAATATTGCTTAAATACATCTTACCTGAATAAGACTTTCTTAACCCCAAAGCCATGCTGCCTTACAAGCTGCTCCTACCCAGACAATTGCAGTCTACATTTGGAGCAGACACACAGGGAGTAGATCAGAGAAAGTTTAAGGCACATTTAAAGTATTCTCTAAGGTACTGGCCAGAAACATCAAGCCCATACCCGCGGTATAGAGAGATCATTAATGGGCATTAGTGACAGACCATTATGACTTTCAGAGATCATTAAAGATTCATAATGTAGCTGTATTGTTCTGGCAACATCTAAGCATTTCTTGGACATAAATGTACATTTCTCCTACATGATTTACTTAAACTTATTATTCTGAGTGTCAGATTTTATTTTCTGCCTCCTAGAATTACAAAGAATACCTGTAAGAGGATACTGCAGTACATTACACTGGCCATTGGAGCCTGGTGCTTGGTTTAGTTGATGCCCTTTATTGTGAAGCATTTTGCAATATGAATAGCTCAACAACGTTCATGAGGTAGAATATGTACCATACTTTCTTTCTTCTTTAAACAAGCTGCATTATTGATGCACCATAAATGTCACGAGTATAAAAAGCACTTAGAGGAATTACATTTGCTAACAATGAAAGAATTACCTTTTGAAATTTTTAATCTTTACTTTCACATTTTGGAAAAGCTCCTTTTTAGACATTTGGATTTAGTGCAAATTGTTGAAAATATTCTAGTTGGGGTCAACCAAACCAGTTAATTCTAATGCAATTCTGATGAGTGAAGAAAACACTGAAATTTGGTTTTGAAGATGTACAGTACTGCAAAGACTGTGGTTCAAATGTGACGACAATTATACTTCAGTTGTGTTAATCAAAGACTGGATTTGCATTTTCTGTTGCTGACCTTGACTGACACCTTGTTTAACTCATCCTTCTTCAGCACAGCAAGTTAAAGCCCTGCTCACTATGATGCAAGTAATGAGATTTGGTCAATTTAGAAGCAGAGTCAGATTTCAGAGTTAAGCACTGTCTCTAAGTGTGAGTTGGTCATTGTGGAGTCATATGATTGCAAGTAATAGAGAAAAGCTATTTAGAAAGACTGTCTCTTCACCAGGAGTTAGCACTCCCTCCAAGACACATTTACAAGTCACATGTCTGTGAGCTTCATTTATTTTGCAGTGTAATCGCAGTGGACATGCACTAATTTGCATATCATGCCTGCTGATGAACTTCTTCCTCTAACACAATCACTTACAAATGCATGAGATGTGCCAAGGATCAGACCCTTAAAGTCACAGACAAGTAACCATCTTCCAGATGTTGAGGTTTAGGCACTAAAATCTAGCAAATGAAGTCACTGAAGCATTTTAACATGTTTTAGCATTTGTTTTGCTGAATCTAGACCTGAAAGGTGAAGCAATGCCAGTTTGCTACTAATAAACAATTTTCCCAAAATAATATTTCCATTTTTACTAATACACACTGCTGCTTACGTAATTGGAATTCACAACAACGATGCAGAAACAAACTGTGCTGTAAATTACACAATTTTCAAATATTCACTGTTTACTATGCCACAGTTGCTTATAATCAAGCTGTGAATATTGCTAATACCCAAATACACTGTATGATTAAAAACATCCTTAATTATCATTGCCAGAAACAAACAGTACCACACCAAGAAAACTGCAATGGGGCAAAAAAAGAAGTTGATTCTGAGACTTTTCCACTTGGAAAGAAGACAAAAACCCATGTGGAAGAACATGCTCAAGCCCAACTCTAATCTCCTGCTGAGTTCTATTGATTTCAAACAACTGACCTTGAGTTGAAAGGTTTTGTGTCACCCATGTCAATTATTGATAGGCAGTCAAAAGCTGGCGGTGGCATTGCTCACTGCCTTGCAATTACAAACAAGGTTAATCTGCTTGTAAATGTAGTTCTCTTCCTACAAGCACGAGTGCATTTAACTCCTCTTTGCAGAGCCTATGTGAATTTGCAATGACAACTCCCCAAGATTCCCAGTTATTAAAATTTCACTATTCTGTACTCTTCAGGTACCTCAAGAATGGTTTAAGTGATTCAGAATCATTCTTAAGGTTTTACAATAAAATTTGAGTTGTATATTGAAAACATAACCTGTGTCCAGCTAATCTTTATTACCATCTAGTTATTCACTGCATATATATTTTTTAATTGTTTTTATTAATAAAAGGAAAATATAGCTCATGTCTAATCCCCACTTTGTCCTGATCACTTTGTGTCTATTATGTGCCCTCAGCACATGAGCAGAACCACCTGGCAGAAATGCACACAGTTCCTCTGAGATTCCAGCTAAGACCTTACCAGAGTATCAGCTACCCCTGTGGGGTGTCAGTTTAAAAGAGCAACTTTATAGCATGATGTAGGACCTGCAGCAAAGGACTACAAGTAGAATTTGTAATAAAACAGTCGTTTTATATTTTTTTTTCCCTTATACAGCAATAAAAATCAAGCTGCTGTTTTCTATGAAGTGCTCACTGGAGATTTCCACGCTATAACTAACGGATGACTGATGACTAAACAACTAAAAGAAATGAAAAAAGTTGGGTTTGGAGAGGGCATTTAAATTTCTAACCACCCAAGGAGGAAAGCTCAAATTGCCCTCTGAAAGAGAGAGTAGCGAGTCATAGAATCACAGAATGTTTTAGGTTGGAAGGGACCTCTAGAGGTCATCTCATCCAACCTCCCTACACAAGCAGGGACATGTCTACCTAGGGCAGGTTGCTCAGAGCCCCATCAAGCCTGACCTTGAATGACTCCAGGGATGGGGCCTCCACCACCTCCCCCCGGGCAGCCCATTCCACTGATCTATCACCCTCATATTAAAGAACTTTTTTCTAATATCCAGCCTAAACCTATCCTTTCCTAGTCAAGCCCAGTTCTTTCAAGGCACAATTTGATCAGTTTACCCATGGTATATGTGCCACACCTGTGATTTGGCAGGTCCCAGCAGGATTTGCAGCCCCATGTTACCTTGCTGGCAGGTAGGAGGATAGTGCAGCAAGGACTGTATCACTTTCCTCCCAGAATACATGGCCACTCTGCCAGCACAGTGCTCTACCTTCTGACCATGTTCTCCACAACAGGCAAACTGTGTCTAGTTTGCATGTAAGCAATGATGCAACAAGGGCCAAAGCACATAGAAAGAAGTTAGTGTGGGCACAAGAGAAATGACACGTTATAGCTCTGCTGTGGCAGAAAAATTGCCCCTTCCCATGACTGCAACATGGAATCAGAACAGTAATCCTGCAAACTATTATACATTCCTATTTTAATTAATCCTACTTTGCAGTTTTGAACTGATCTTGTTCAGAAAAAACCCAACAATCAGGCTGAGAGCTCAGGCTCCACTTCTGCTGCTGCTATTACAACCAAAGAACCTCAAATGCAAAATATAGGTGAGGAAGTGCAACATTGCTGTCTCAGCAGTCCCGCAGCAACATCACTCAACGTTGAACAGCAGCTGCCAAAGAAACCTTCCAGGGAAATACAGACGATGACTATAAGAAGGTTCCTGCCTTCTTGGAGAAAGGGGAATAAAATGGAGAGAGCATTGAACTGCTGCTTAGCCAGACAAAACACCTATTTGGGGTTCTGGAGCCTGTTGCTCAGCACAGACTATTTTCGTATTAGTGATCATTGCATTTTCATAGAGTCATTCAGTTGATTAAATTTTAGCCCTCTCAAAAAGTGACTCAATTCTTTGTATTTTATATGTATTTTTGATTAGTAAACATGTAATATATTTGTATATTTAAGTAAGCTTCCTAGGAGGGTGGTGAGACACTGGCACAGGCTGCTCAGGGAAGTTGTGGATGCTCCATCCCTGGAAGTGTTCAAGGCCAGGTGGGATGGGGCATTGAGCAATCTGGTCTAGTGAGAGGTGTCCCTGCCCATGGCAGGGGCTTGGAACAAGATGATCTTTAAGGTCCCTTCCAACTCAAACCATTCTATGATTCTAAGAGGTGTCGATTTCTTAACAAGTATTTTCTCAATAACAACTTAACCTTTGTCCTTATGCTTAGCCTCTGATTCCATTTCATTGTTTTCTCTCATTTTGACCGGATTGTGCTACCCAGTCATGCAATTTAAAATAAGGAAGAAACCCCTTAAAGAGTGAAACCATTTATTATTCTGATGCCAGGATTGTTTCCGTCTCTACTTACTGAAGAGCAGCTGTGTCAGCACAGCACCAGCACTTTCTTTCCTTGGCTTCATCTGCCACCTGGTGGTACAGTGCCAGGAAGCAGAAAGCAGCATTTTCATGGGAGGACCCTGCATGTTCCACCAGGCACCTGGACTTAAGTGCTGATTGTAAGGTTGCAAAAAGCAATGAGCAGCACTGAAGTGGCAAACATCTGAGCAGTTCATGCCCACACACAATGCAACGTGTTTAAAAAGTGGTATGCAATTAAAACAAACTTCTAACAGAAAGGACAAGTTTTAAATTCAGATTTTTCAGCATATGAAACTAAACAGCTGCAAACTCCCCAGTGTCAGAAATTGTCCCACCAGTTTGTAACACTACTGACAAGTTCCTGAGCTCAATGGAAGCTCATTTGCAAAAGCAGGACTCACAGTCAGATACAGGATTGAAAAGTGTGAGAGCCACTTTGCTACCTGTCTGCAAAGAGCTTGTAATGACCTGCTGTTATTCCAAGAGAATAAAGCAATATAATAAAAAGATTATAATTATAATAAAAGAATAAAGAAAACCAGAACAGGTAATAGCCTAAACTTTTAAAGCTATTCTGTTTGGAATACTACATTTATTGTATATTCTATTTGGAACATTTCAGTAAAGTTTCAAAACAAAGCATAAACAAAAGTAACTCCTAATTTCTCATTCTGAAATCAATGGCCCTTGTTTGTGCTGTCCCACATGCTGTACAAGGACAGGGTGACACAGAAGCTGCCCTGCTGGGGCGATCTGGTCAGTGTCACGTCACTTGGCAGCTGTGGGTGGGAAGGTAAATATTTACTAGCAGGAGCTGGCCCCTTGGCAAAAACCTAAAGGCCAAGTCTACTTGGCACAGCGTGGTACTGTGCAGGGATATTCAGGCTACCTTGGGTCTAGCAGCATTACTCTGAATTAGGAGAGGGGACTGCCAAGCATTCCCAGGACACCCAAGGGAGCGCAGCACCTTCACATTGACACATGCAGGGATGGGTATCTTGAATCATTTCCATCTCTGATATATGGGGAAAATGAGGCAAATCTACACGAGGTTCCTGGCCCCTGCTGCCTTAGAGCCATGCCACAGTCATACCCCAGGGAGGTGGTGGCAGCCCCGTGTATTTGCAGAGGCTTTGGGCAGGATGACTGCCCAGCAGCTCAGAGTAAAGCCCCTGCTCCTTGTGTGGCCCTTTTCATACCCCAAGGAAAGACACACATGCATAATGTGGGCAAACACTGAAGAATATAGAGCAAATATTTAAAAAAATACTACAAGCATTCTTATGGGCACCTGTGTATTTACATGAGCCCTGTGGGATGACATCCTTCTGATACCTGGAAAGCAAATTTCAGCCACACTGGCAAACTTCTAACTCAAACACAGTTTTTACTTACCTTCCAAACATGGAAAAGAAAACAAAGCAAATGTCTAATCCAAGCCCTCAGGACACCATGATTCTACTCGTATCTGGTACTGCAGGCGTGGAAGACTAATTCTTAAAGCTAAAAGGAGAGTTTTCCCTATTTCCCATTACAGATCAAAACTAAGACTAATCCTTCACCAGCTTTCCTGTTGAGAGAAGAGTGCTGGATGCTGTACATCTGTGATGGGGTTTGCAAAAACACCTAAGAGAATTGGGAGCACAAAACCCATTACATTTCCCTGACACGCATGTATCTAACTCCCTGAAGTGCTTTTGAAAAACCACACTGAAAATCACATTGAAACAACTGCAAGGAAATACTGGGCAGATGACAGGGATGAGGACATCAGCAAAGACTCCACCTCCATCCCCTGAGCTGAGGCTCCAACAGCCCGGGTGATTTGAGCCTAGCAGTGACTGCTTCCCTACCTGGGGAAATCCCAAAGAGCCTGCTCCAGGTCAGAGTTTAGCATGAAGTATCCCAAGCCCTGTCCTGGCCAACTGGCAGGCAGCCCAACCACAGGGCTGCAGCGTTCAGGGATGAGCAGAGGGGTTTGGAATGACAGAGCCTCTTGCCAAGTCCCACCCATCCCGACTCTTCTGTTTCATGCCATTTGTGAGCTCTCTGTGCAAACACTGCTCTGCTCTCAGCAGCCCGCAAGCATTTACAGCCAAAATCAATACACACATCAGTGCTCCTAAAAGTCATTTCATTTATGATAATTAAATAAATTAGCCCTAATAAAATAATGATTTCACTATTTACCAGAGGCAAATAATGGGTTGAAAGTCATTAAATTTGACACAAACCTGGGGTTGGGGCTCATCCTTCAGATTTTATTTGTCATTTCTGCTGATATTTTATATCATAGAATTATAGAATGGTTTGGGTTGGAAGGGACCTCAAAGATCATCTAGTTCTGACCCCCCTACCATGGGCAGGGACACCTCCTACTAGGCCCCATCCAACCTGACCTTGAACACATCCAGGGATGGAGCATCCACAGTCCCCTGNTTTATTTGTCATTTCTGCTGATATTTTATATCATAGAATTATAGAATGGTTTGGGTTGGAAGGGACCTCAAAGATCATCTAGTTCTGACCCCCCTACCATGGGCAGGGACACCTCCTACTAGGCCCCAT
This sequence comes from Brachypteracias leptosomus, assembly GCA_013401335.1. Classification (NCBI taxonomy): domain Eukaryota; kingdom Metazoa; phylum Chordata; class Aves; order Coraciiformes; family Brachypteraciidae; genus Brachypteracias; species Brachypteracias leptosomus. The sequence goes on along the minus strand of VYZX01010008.1, from coordinate 487,161 downwards.
CCAACCTGACCTTGAACATATCCAGGGATGGAGCATCCACAGTCCCCTGAGGCAACCTGTTCCAGTGTCTCACCACTCTCAGAGTGAAGAACTTCCAATCCAAATCTACCCTCTTCCACTTTGAATCCATCACCCCTTGTCCTATCACTACAGGGCTTTGTAAAAAGTCCCTCCCCTGCCTTCTTGTAGGCCCCCTTCAGATACTGGAAGAATCAATGCAAATCATCATTATTTTGTTTTCCTGTGATAACATACAAAAATAAACTTCTGAAAACATTGACCTAAGCCCTGGATGGAGAAGGATGAGCTGACATCCCTGAATGTAAGCTGGATGAGCTGAAACTGTCCTGCACTGTTTGCAAAGTCAGCCTCAAGTTCTCTGCATGCACGTCCGTAAAAGCAAAACACTTTGCAGGTGGATTCAGATCATGTTTATACCGGGGAATTCCCGATATGAAGACACAGACATTCCACTGTATTTGCACAGGTATAAATGAGATGGAAATCTCCATCCTTGCCACACTTCCCAGACTCTGCATCACCAGTCACACAAGTTAACACTTGAAGAAGTTCGATCCAAGCACAGAATTCAATATTTTTGTCCCATCACAGACAAGATGCTGCACCAAACACTGCTAGTAAAGTGCGAGTGAAAAACATGAATAAAGGGGCTTTTATGTGCCAGTACCATCCATCAGGCCTTCATTCTCATTATTAAACACATTGTCCCAGCACTGTGCTTATATCCAGATTTATGCTACCCATGGGGAACTGATCACACAGGAAAAGGTTTGTTAATAAAAGACACTTAGTGTGTTTGCCAGAAATAGAAGCATAAACCTCTATCAGACACAAAAGTTCTCACCACTTATTGTGCAGACATCACCCTGGCCTACTTTCCTCATTAGGGAAAAAAGTGTGATTCAAACACTCAAAAAAAAAAAAAAGAAAAGAAAAAAATCTCAGCAAGACATTTACCACTAGAGGAGGCTATTTCATAATTTTTTTCCAGTGACATAACTACGAGGGAAATTTCAGTGGAGAGTTTCTGCAAAACCACCACTACTGTTCTCCATCTAGTCCTATTATGAATTTCTCTGAAATCGGCAAATTTCTCAATAACTGTGTTTGTATTTCATCTTGAGCCAAAGGAAAAGTAAGTCCACAAACCCCACAGAGTTCATAACCCGGATAATTCTCTGTCCATTTTAGTGTAATGGGACATTTCACTGCCTGTACAGCTGCCAAAGGGAAGATATTGATGAAGAAGTCAGGGGCTTTCAGGGACTCCACTGATCTGTAAATATAATAATCCTTGGCAGAGAAACTTCAGCTGGGTGAATTACCAATGAAGCCCTACTATCAGCAAGTGCATCAGATTTCTTCATTATTTCTGATTTTTTTTTAAGTCTTTTGAGCACCTGGTCCCAGATTAATATCCCAGATACTCTCAGCCTCAGAGCACCAGATTCCAGGCCCCAAACCTAAAGATTCATTCCCTTGGGGAACTGTCTTGTCTTGCATTTTGTTCCAGATCTATTTCAGAATAGGACCAAATTTTAAAACAGTTTTCTATGAAACAGATTTGCCCTTTCCAGTCTGGTCTAGGTATAACCAGATATTAAGGGAAATGGACCATGTAACTCAGTTGGCCAAATATTGAGCTCATAAAACATCTCTGGCTGATGGTCCCAGAAATAGATGCCCTTTTTCCATCAACAGAACAAGCACATCCCAGAGGAGATTAGCACAGCTATGGGAGAGGGTTTGTCCATCTTTTTATGTGTCCATCATAGGTTGTTGTACCCTGTTTTAAAGACCCATTTTTACCTGTCCTTTAACTTGAGCAACAGAGGGTTGAGCTGGGTTTCTTTGGCCACGATGCCCCATATTCAGGTAATGCTCATGTTCAGAAAGGCCTTTGACAGAGGGTGACAATTACAAGTTTTGGCCTTGATTCCAGAGCTCACCTTGAGCTTTTCTAGCTCCCAAAGGAGCTCACACTGATGCCAGTTCCCAGGTGGCAGCCCCCCTTTAGAAACGATCCACAAAAGCCACTTGCATCTTCTGCCACAATCCAGGCTGGGAAGCGCCTCATACACTGGGAAGGGTACTTGAGGGGTTGGAAATAATATTGTATAGTGCTTAAATGAAGTGGGTATCACTCCACCCCACCACTTGGGGTCCCAGGACACTGAAAATACCATCCTCCCTCTGCGGCACTTCTGAGCCCCAGGGTTTCAGTAGGAAGCAGCCAGGTCCGTTTCTGGGGACAGAGCCTGGAAGCTGGCTACTTAGTGGGATCTTCTGTGCTCTTCTTCTGGCTTCCAGCTCCTAAACTCCAAATCTGACTCTGCATCATTAAACATCCCCACCTCCATTTCCTTTGCAAAGAAGCAGCTGTAAACCAAGGTAATTTAATTTAATTACAATTTTTTAATTAAGCAACTATGTAATTAAGTGTTCAGCCACAGCGGTGAGAGCTCTAACTCCACATCTCAGCATTAGAGGGAGTCCTACTCCCATTTAATTCTCTTTGCAGAGACAAGGAGGAAAGTTGGCAGCGTGGCTTTAGGGAGCAGCATCCCAGCATTCAGACAGCAGCACTAGAAAAATGAGCATGAAAAAAAACTGAGAACATATTTCATGCTCTGCTGTGGACCCACAGCAGCATAAAAATCTGGTCCCTCTCCTCATGTCAAGTATTAGCATTCCTGCCCTAAGCAACCCTGCTCTGAGCTACAGCACTTGAAAGAAGATTCACGCAGATACTCAGGTTCAGTGACCTTGGAGATCCAAAAGGATACGTCAGCCTTTCGAGTAGTTACCTTTTACACCGATGGGCTTGGGGAAATCTGTCAGACATGGGCAGACAGACAGCAGCCGCCCAGCTCCCTGGGTCTTGGGTATTATGGTAATGACTGACGAACACAGCCATCCATAAATAAATGGGCAGATGACTCCAGTGACATCATGTTCTTGAGTACTACAGCAACAAAGCAAGGAAAGTAGACAGGCAGAGAGAAGACAACCCAGTCATGCCCCATCTGCGCATTCCAGCGTGAGTCACGTCACCTTTTGCAGTACAGATATTTCGTGGTGCACCTGGAGAGCTGCTGAAGGCCTGAGCAGAGTCAACCAAGGCAAGGCTTTGCCAGTGTCCTGTCTGTGCAAACTTCATCAGCCCATAAAGGTGCTGCAGATTCAAGAATCTGGACCACATCTTGACTTCAGGGCTTGGATTGAACGCCCCAGGCTTGCAGATCCTTGAAAATATTCCTTTCAATGTTATTTACCAATCTGACCCTCTTTGCTTTTCCTTTTAATTTTTCCTTTACATACTCTGGAAATGGACTTGCATATTGCAGTGCTCCACACCCAGTAAGAGAAGGTAACAGGAGGAGCCAGTTAAGAAACTGTTCATAAAATACTATTCTGGACTGTGCTGTCATACAGCTGGCTCTGCAATCAATAGCTGGGCAAGAACAGCTTGCTAAAACCAATTTTAAAACAACAGCAGCAGCAATAACAAAATATCTCTGAAAAGGACATTACAAGTCTATCTATAGGACAGGTCTGAATTCCTCTGAAGAAACGAGTTCCCAAGTTCCTGAGCTCTCAGCAACCAAGCAGCTCATCTGTTTGAGCACCAACTTACACACCAACAGAAAACAGGACAAACCTAAGCTGAGGAAGAATAAAAAAGAGCATCTAATTTAATCCTCTGTTTGGGACACTGGGAAAATCCACTCAGACCAAGAGGGGCAGTGAAAGACCAGGACCAGGAGGAGATGGTCTCCATTCAGTCCAGGAGCCTGTGCTCTCCTGTCCTCTGAGAACAGGCTGATTATGAAAACATGGGCATCTGTGAGGAATAATTTAGGGGATTTGAAACGGGAAATGGAACTTTCTTCTCCAAACTCCTGTTTAAACACAGTCATGGTCAGCAATGTCTAAAAGCTGTCACCACTCAGAGGTTTTTCAGAAAGCCGTGGCCATGTGGAAAAATGAAGTGCTTGAAGTCAGGCACCTAATCGTACACTTGTGTGTCTAACTTGGAGAAAGATGAGCCTCTTCACACAGCTCCAGACTCAGACCAGGGGGAAACTGCCTCCTTTTCAGTTCACCCTCACGACCATTCAAGGAACCCTGACTAATGCCACCATAGGCATATGAAGCTTCTCCTCCATAAACTAGTATTCTAAGGAAAATTGAAGGGATACTTTGGCAGTGCTACATTTATGGTTGGACTCAACGATTTTCAGGCTCTTTTCCAACCTAAATGGTCCTATGATTCTGTGTATCTGACTTCAAAGAATTCTTTCTGTTTTGGGCCCTGAATAACTCTTAAATGGATGGGAACTGATTCTTCATTGCCAAGTAGTTTGTGCCAGGCTAAGTGCAACTATACGATAGGAAATGGAGAACAAAGCCCCATGTTCTGCTCCCATTCAGCACTCAACACATTCAAGGCACTGATGGTATATGGAATTTACTGGGGAATTTGCTGACTTCCAAACCCTAAGTGTGTAAGATTTTCTTAAAAATGGGAACGCTTCAAGTTCATTCTGTTAACTCAAGTTTTAGCTGCCCTAGATAGAGGGCAGGGGATGGTGCAGTCTTACTCTACTGTGCATGTTCTCTCAACACTGATGACACATCACTCAGACTGATGGGAGCACGCACTTTCTGCTATTTTTAGGCTCCTGCAAACCTAAAGAGGGGATAAACAACACTACCCGAGCTGGATAAAACAAGGTAACGCTGAACAGAACAGGTCATATGAGGAAATTCTGTGGGTTGCTGATTTTTATCATCTATTTCCTTAATTTAAAATACACGAGGGCATATTCTGTGCATCAATGCAATTGTCACTCACAAAGGTGACCACTTGGAACATATGACTGATGTACAGTAATAAAAGTTCCTTTTTTGGCAATCCAACCAAAGGAGTCAATGGGGAATTTGATTACCTACTTAAAACACTAAAAATGCCTAAATGCCACTGGAAATGTGCACAAATATTTCACCCCACTGTGAGGAAGAAACGTGGCTGGTAGGGAGAAAGCAAGTACTGATAACACTGTGACTAATACTCTTTTACCCAGGAATATCTATATTTATTTGACTCAACACTCAGGCTGACAAGCTTTCCTAACTCTTTTCAACTTTAAGCCAGAGAACTGATGAAAAGAAAGGTGAAAGGTAGATTACTATTTAGCTCTTGTTATGTCAAGCTTAACAGTCTTCAAATAAAGGAATGTCAAGAAAATACTTATTACCAACTTTCCCGTAGTTAAAGCAGTAGGCTGTGCCTACAAGAAAGCCAGGTACTTTCTATTAATGCAAGGGAGGAAGAAATATTCTGGAACAGAGGAAGAGCTGGTTCTCTGGGATGACTCCCAGGGTGGCCAGACGGGGCTGTGTGTGCTGCACAGAGCCCCAGTGACACACACTCAGTGCCCAGCTGCCACAGCCCAGCAGGACCCCCCTGAACCTGCTTCACCAGCTGTGGGGTGACTCTGGGCACCACCATCCAAGGATGATCTCCTATGTTGATGCTGCTCCAAGAAAACAAAGCATCTCTTTTCCTACCTCTGCTAAGACGGTATTTTAACAACCAGGCTACAGTTATTCAATATCATTTGGGAGGCAGGATTAACACACCATTCTTTTTATGCTCCTCTCCATGTTCTGCTGTGCTCTTCCAATCAATCTGCGAAGCATCCAGCATTTGTTTTTATCTCTGGCTGCAATTAAACCTACAGGAAACATGCAAACGTAACCTTCCCACAGGGAATATTACCCTGCAAGCCACTGACTAACCACTAGATAAAACACCTAAACGACACCGGCATCAATTTTTCACAAAGCAGGACTAAGATGAACATCTCACAGCAATAACGTTAATTACACTTGGTGGATAAAATGAGAAGAAAAACACCCAGAGAATTCAGTGAGGGATGCTAAGATCTGTAATGCTTAAATAGCTAAATGCAATTAAAAGACTCACTCTTTAGTCATCAGCACTTTTGCAGCTCTACTGTAGGACAAAAGCACTGGAGCCAGTGCACTGTGACAGGAGAACAGATTTCTGCTTTGCTTTACAGCTGGCAATCTTGTACCTGTGGGATGTTTGATATTTCATGTTTTCTTAAATAAACCTGGCAAAACTGGACAATCATGAGCGTAAAAATTAGCAGCCATTTCCTAAAGCAAACATCCCACCAGATCATACACGATTTTTCGATTTGACCAAGAGAATTTTAATGTTGAAAGACAATTAGGGATCTTCACATGAGGCAAGAAGATACCTGAATATCCAACATCTGTTTGACTGAACGCCACCCAACACACCTAGGCTGGGTTCAGCATGGATGTCTTTCCTTCAGGAGCTGTGAGCTGTGGTTCACAGCACCAGGGTGCCTCAGAGCAGATCTGCTTCATCTCAACCATATCTGCACCATAAAGCCTAAGCACAGAAACAGCTCAAAAGACTGAACCACTCCGAGCCTGTGGCTGGCCTCTGAGCCTGCACTTTGTCACAAGCCAGAAACCCAGAAAGGCCCAACTGCTCTATGGGTTGGAGTTACCTCCAACATGTTTCATAGGGACAGCTCTTCAAGACCTGTCCACTAAACAAACCTATAACCATAGCCCTTCTTCTTAATCATTTCATATCTATCTTTAGCAAAACAACTGTGTAATTTCGGCTGGAGCTTAAGGGCACTCCCTCCACAGATAAAATTCTCTTAACCTCTTGGTCTGCATATCATAAGATGTTTTGAATTATGTTTATTCGTTAGGGCTAATTAAGCACTGGTTACTTGGATAAACATGCCCTGCTGAGCAGTCATTTTGAAACTGCTACAGAAAGGCACAAAACTATTATACAAACCAAGGGCTCATGTGAATACTGAATATTTCTTTATTATAAAAATGAGAGTAACTGTCCCTCACCAGAGCAAGTGCACAGGAAAATGACCATTTCCCATCCACCAGCACCACGCAGGGCGATCTGTTACCTACCACCACCTTACACATATCTTTCTACTTTATCTCATCTACTCTCCTAATTAAAAGATGCCTCGTTACTACATCACAACATATAGTTCAGCTCATCTACCCAAATTGCTTGTTGAAATATGCATGTGTTCTTTAATTACCATAGTTTCATTATTTTTACAGCTAACTTTGCAATCGGTTGCTAATCAAAATCAATTCCAGGACACAGCTCACACAATTATTTCTTGGAAAAACATCCTGGCATTATTACCATTTTCATCCAAAAAACAAACAAGGTCACTGTAATTTTCTGGATATTAAGTTGGCTGCCGTGCATCAATACATCAACAGTTTGTTTACTAGATCAAATAGCTGAATGTTAAACAAACAGGACTTCTCAAGTCTTCCCTGTCTATACGTGCGCTACATCTAAAACTAAAAGCAAAAATAGAAAAGCAAAAGAAAAAAGTCAACACCTTATTTACGTTTCTACAATCAGATGTTAAATTAACCTGGCTGCACAGTAACTATACAAAATAGCCCCTTATCTTTATAAAGTCCAGTTAGAAATCTCACAGATAAAAAACATAAAGCAGAAACCTGTTGTTAAGATTTAGTTAACCACAAGAGCTCTCAGCAAGATCAGATTACAAATCAATGGCAGCTATGCTGAGAGCCAAATTATGGCTGACCCTGAGTGAGTATAAAGAATGGAAAGAACGTGCAATACCTTCCTTTTTCCTCCACTCTATTTCCACGCAATACCATGCAGAGCAGAACCCATTCAGCTTTCCCAAACAATTGATTTTTTCAGCTTGATGTCTAATAAAACATCTTCTGTCTCCTTAAAATGAGGAGCTTTGTTTTAATGTGTTTTTTCTATGTTTTCATACAATCTGCAGCGCTTCAGAGCACTAGCTAATTTTGAATTAAAAATCCAAAATGCCCCACTTTTAAGAACTGCAACACTTTCAACCTGCTTGAAGCTGCTTATTGAACATCACTCATTCATCTCCAAACTGCAGCTATTCATGAAAAAAGGCTTGTACTATTTTTTTCTTAATGTTATGGTTGATCCCCCAGGAGATTCCTTCTCCCCATGACAATCTTAGGCACCTCAATAAAGTTTAAGTTATAAGGATAATTTGCAAGGACCTCTATGTTATTATTCAAAGGAGACCAGCTCCTTCATGGAGGGCAGAAAACCAAGCCCATCTAAGTGCTCCGGTTTGTCCAAGGGGATCCAGCCATCCAGGGGCAAAGCTAGCACTAAAATCCCAGTATCCTGACTGCAGTTAACACACTCCTGATGACATATGAAGTTTGCTGATGACACCAAGCTGAGCAGTGCAGTGGATATGCCAGAGGAATGGAATGCTATCCAGAGAGTCCTGGACAAGCCGGAGAGGTGGGCCTAGGTGAACCTCATGAGGTTCAACAAGGTCAAGTGCAGGGTCCTGCACCTGGGCCATGGCAACCAGTGGTATCAATATAGGCTGGGAGAAGACACACTAGAGAACAGCCCTGTGGAAAAAGACTTGGGGGTATTGGTGGATGAAAAGCTGGACATGAGCCACCAATGCTCAATTGCAGCCCAGAAGGGCAATCGCATCCTGGGCTGCATCAAAAGAACTGTGGCCAGCAGAGGGAGAGAGGTGATTCTGCTCCTCTACTCTGCCCTGGTGAGACCTCACCTGGAGTATTGTGTCCAGCTTTGGAGCCTCCAACACAAGAAGGATGTGGACCTGTTGGAATGTGTCCAGAGAAGGGCTACAAAGATGATTAGGGGGCTGGAACACCTCTCGTATGAAGACAGGCTGAGAGAATTGGGCCTGTTCAGCCTGCAGAAGAGAAAGCTCCAGGAGGACCTTATTGCGACCTTACAGTACCTGAAAGGCAAGGCCTGAAGGCAGGGAAAGAACTATTCACAAGAGTTTGTAGTGACAGGATGAGGGGTAATGGCTTTAAGATAGAAAAGGGTAGATTTAGGTTGGATATTAGAAAAAAGTTCTTTAATATGAGAGTGATTGATCACTGGAACAGGCTGCCCAGAGAGGTGGTGGAGGCCCCATCCCTGGAGACATTCAAGGTCAGGCTCGATGGGGTTCTGAGCAACCTGACCTAGGTAGAGATGTCCCTGCTTATTGTAGAGGGGTTGGACTAGATGACCTTTGGAGGTCCCTTCCAACCCAAACCATTCTATGACATGACACACTTTCCCTGCTGCTCTGCTACTTTTTCAAAAGCCGATACCATCAGGCTGCTGCTTCTGCTGAGTAGCCGTGAGGAGTGACCCATGACAAATTCAGATACCCACCTTTTTTTCAAGCTGATAAAGCCACTCACCACAGTGGCAATGTCTACCACAGGCAGAACAAGTCACCTCCAGCTTGGTACATTCAAAAGAAAAATAAATGCTCTCAGCTACCAAACACACACTGTTAAAAAACGTCATTTGTGTGGCCCGAGAGATGGGTTAGAGGAGAGAACTCCAGTGCTCACACTCCATCACTTCCAGTGTCATCTGCTCGTTTCTAAACAACTCATAGCATGGAAGGGAAGCAGTGGAAGTTTTGCAAAATAAATACTCCTACATCCGTTGACAGCTTCTAGGCATCCAGCTAAAAAGAAGTAATTTGTTTTCAAACTGCATATTAAGCCTTGGAAGGGATTAAATTACCATCTTCATCATCAAGTAATGCAATATTTGTAATATGGTAACATCTCAAAGCAACAGTCAGGTTCATAAACTGAACCCACAAAGGGATGGAGCCACAGATCCTGCTCTGAAGAGATGATTAGCATTGCAGACTGACAGATCATTGTTTCTGCCATCCATAACTTGACTTAAATTGTGGATGGGGACACAAACAACTAGAGACAGTAGCCCTGGATCTTTTTTCACTGTTCTAACTTTGCATGCTAGAGTCTTAAAATTAATGAACCTACTCCACTGGAAGAAATGCTCATCTACTCTCAGATGAAGAAGGATTCTGTAGTTTCAAACAGTCTTTTCCTACTTTACATCTTGCTTCTTCCAAGCCTCTTGGGAGCACTAAGTGGCAAAGGTGTAATATGCCAGTTCACAAAAGATTCTAAAACATGGACTAGAAGAATTAGATGAAAAAAACCCTCCACTTTTTTTTTTTTTTTCAAATTAGAGTATCTGCTAATTTAATTTAGGGTGAAATTCAGCTCTTTGTAAAGGTTGAGATTTTATTTTCCATTTTCAGCATCTGCAAATGGTGTTCAATGGATACATCCAAATGAAAGCTCGCCCTTTACAGGTATCCTTTTTTCCCCAAGATATCTTTTTAAATTAATATTTTACCAAAATCAGGAAGAACTCACGAAATGTTTCAGTTTCATCAAGTCTTCAGTCTTCATCAAGTCTTTAAGTCTTCAGTCTAGGCCCCAAAAGATGACGTAGTAAAAATAAATGAAGATTTTTTCTACCCTATACATTTTTCTTCCTATGCATCCATAGTAAGTGATGAGGCTGAGGCAAGACTGACTGTCCAGCTACCTGTAGGTAAGACAAGCTTGTAGATACAAGAGCTCAGAATGACTACACTGTGGTTTCCACATGGTGGTAGCAGTGGGGACTAAGGGAAAACTCACCTCAGACAGAATTATCTATCTTATTTCTGTCGTTGTCAACAAGACCTACATAGCTGTGAAATTTAAGCTGTTACAGAAGCTGCTGATATGTACGTACAGGCTATAAACAACTGGCTCCTTTCAGAAGTAAGGAAGGACTGTCATTTTTATTAAGCAGCAAAAATCAATAAAACATGAGAAGAGACGCTGAGAAAACTTATGTTCCAGCTACTATAGCAACATCTTTTTAATCAATAGGGAGAATGCGAGAATATACAACGCAATGGACAACACAGCTGCAATTACTACCTCATGTGAGACCATGCTTCATTTGCATTGTGACATCCAATCAGTCAGAATTAAATTTTGTGTGCTACCCTATGTCCCCAGATCTCTCCTTCAGCTAATCTGTCACATCCTTTACAGAAGTGTTACAAATAAGATTTATCAAGATGACAAATAGAGCTTTCATTCCTACTGCGCCCCGCGCTTGCCGTGCTCAGTGTATGATCAGCAGCTCAGCTGCTAAGCAACACCAAGAAACAGAGAAAGTAAAAGCCCCCCCCTCGCCCCCAACCCCCACCAGAAATGCTCATCCTTTGGCACAGCGAGTGGGAACAACTAACAGGAGAAAGGGAATCAATTGCACCACGGATGGAGTAATTTTACCGCGGATTCTGAGGGATGTTTATTTGCCGTATCTCTGATCAACAACAACCTTTGGTTTGCTGGGTCCTACAGGAAGTTCCCATTTTCAAAACCACATTCTGTTCTTCTGTTCAGAGCTGACTCATAACTAACTGCTCCCTTGGGACAACATAATGCCTGCTGTTGCCCTCACCAACACGCTGCTCTGACACTTCGTACTTTGCCAACGTGCTACCTCGACGCTCGTGTTCCCTCAATCAGCAGAGAGCACAGACACGGAGCCCACGTAACACGGAGCTCAGCAACCACATTTCAGAGTAATTTACTTCTGAATGATTTTTAAACTACTATTACACGTATTTCAGATCTCCTCAGCCCCAATTCTTGTCAGAATTTATTAGGCACTGCATACTACACATTCCACTTAATACTGATTTTCTGCTTTGCACTATTTTATTTTCACTAAACCCAAGCATTGGATTTAATTGCCAGTCCTGCCATACATCTTTATTACAAACCCAAATGATGTTTTGCTCTTCAGCCAACAAGACTCTTACCACCAAGGGAACTGCAGGGGAAAGGTTTGAAGACTGCCGTGGTTTCTATCTGAAAGTCTAAAAGTGCCCACAGCAACAGCCTTTGATGTAACAGATGTAGGTTTATAGCCAAAATAACTCCAGCTCCATCACAATGTCCATGACAGTCAAGTGAAAAACTCATAGCAAGTTTTATCAGTAAGTCAGGGCAAGGTAACAGGTTTCCATAAGCTGATAGATCCAAGGTTCCTCACTGGTCTTTGTTCCTAGAAAATAAGGAACCATGCAGTGATTTTATTCTGTTTCCTTTGAGTTTAAACAAATTGGATGGCATATTCGTATTTGAAATTTCCTCTCCTTCAATATAATTTATACAAGAATCTATGATGCCTATTTACTACCATTTTTCTTGGTTCAGCTTTTCTTAATGTTGCATTCTACAGCAGACTTATCACAGTGCTTATCACAGGTTACAGAATTAACTCCAGTAGAGCAAAATAGATGGCACTGTCTACAAATATTGTTATGGATGGGATAATTTAGTAAAACAACAGCACAGAGACACATTTAGGAACCTGAATATTACCTGAAGAGCTATGTGAGCTCTATGTGTCTTTCAAGTGGCTGGCTCCTAACAATAGAAGTACAGATTCATTCCTTGTTTCAAACACTGAGCAGCACAACTCATCTGAGCTCCTCCCTAGCTCTGATCTGCACTGCACCTAAGTGCCTCCCAGTCTTTGATACACTCATCTTTGTAAGGTTCCTTTAAACCAGTTTTGCCCGTGTAACTGTATGTGGAGGGCATCTATTATCCTACACCTGGGCACAGCTCTCCAAGCTGCCAGACTGTTGTCACCAAGCAGCAGCAAGGCTGCACTACCCAAGGGGAGAGTGGTGCTGCTCAGAGCTACACGATGATGAAGAGTCTTTAGAAGCTACACAGACAGAGGAAGGGCTAGTAAACAGAAGAGAAATACGAAGTTCAGTGCATGGGCCATGGCCCCTTGAAGACAGTGATACACCACCATAAACACATTCCAAATAACCAGGACTTTAATTTTCAAGTGCAATCTTATTTACCTACAGTGGGACAACACATGTAATGGCTAAGAACTAAGTATCAGGGAATTTGCTGCAAGGTTTCTCCCTGTTGAGAATAACAGCAAAATAAAGGAATTACCATACCAGGTAGAAATGGAGTTCTACCTACCCTAAATACCAAAAAGAAAAGTATATGCACTCTGGAGTAGGTATCTCCTTTTCTATCTCCTACCAACTCTATTTGATACTATGAGAGTGGTTTAAATCCTAAAACATGTGAACATGAATCCCTGCCAAAAGCTAGCTACAATTAATCTACAACCACATATGATTACTGGCACTTCTATGGAGACGCATGGATACAAGCAGCCCAAGTACACTACCTCCCAGCTATCCCCACATGAACTCCATTTCTAGAGGACTCAGCTGAAAATCACGTTATTTCTTTTAATTCCATAGGAAAAAAAAAGGACTTTGCATAAAGGTTTATAAAACCAACGTCCAGTCCCAAACTGAGCAGTTTTAAACAGCCTTGGCCAATATAATGGCAGAGTCAGAAAGATACTGAATTCACATTTCAGTCATCAGTTTTAACCACAGATCTCTTCATTTATCAATCGTCAGAAAAACAGTGACAGTAAATCTCACCCAGCCACCCAGATTAACATCTTCCAGCATCTGAAGTCCCCAAGCAGTAATCATCTGCAAAGGCCAAAGCCACTTGCAGCTGAGGAACCATGAGGGAACATCTGTGCTCAAAGTTAACTTCAAGCTCAAAGCCACCCTCCAGACCAGATCTGCACCAGGAACATTCTTGGTACTCTATGCTCACACCCCTGGGAGATCTGGTCTCATTCAGCATCTTGACAGAGACCCAAGGTCCCACCCCTGCAGTCTGGACTGGCTGATATGGCTGGACCTGAGCAGGATACAGCTCAGCAACACAGCAGGTGTTCTGCATTTAGCTCTTCCTAACCACAACCTGGATGAGTTGAGCTAGAGCCAAATTAGCAGCCACCATGGCACACAAAGACACCATGGGACCCCACGCACTCAACTCCTTTTGGACATACTCTTCAGTTCATCTGAAGACCCAGCTTTGTTGTTTCAATAGACGCTGGATCAAAACCTTCCTGAGGACATCTGGTTTGACTTTGCTGCATGGTCTGCATCAGCAAGTAGCTAGAGAGTTTCCTTACTGAAATTTATACATATTAAAAGTGCCAGAAAGGTACCTTTGAGTCATGTTGATAAATCCTTGTTTAATAGCTGTCAAGGGAACATGACAGATTAGCCAGAGGGAGGATCTCTGGGCATCCAGCACTCACAGGCGTATCATGTACAATAAAATGCAGATGTAAGGAATGATCACATCACTGTGCCAGGCAGCATCATGTCTGCCCATAACATATGGATATCAGCCTGCATAAAAAAAATGGCATTATAAACCTTTATGGTGTTACCACAGGCAGAGTGAAACTCTGGAGCCTGTTTTGGCTGCAGAAGTTAATAGCACAAACACTCACGTGTTGACTCACCATGGAGAATGCAAACATGGCCTGGGTCCCAGAGAAGAGGCATCACCAGTCTAATCCCAGACACAAGAGGCATGTTAGGCATTGAACAGGCTGCCCAGGGAAGTGGTGGAGTCACCATCCCTGGAGGTGTTCAAAAAACGAGTAGATGTGACACTTCAGGACATGGTCTAGTGGTCAGGGAGATGTTGGGATGAACATTGGACTTGATGATCCTAGAGGTCTTTTCCAACATGAATGATTCTATGATTACTCCAATTGCCAGTGTAACACAGCTGCTGACAAGAGGGGTTTAACTCCTTTGGTCAAATATTCATTGTACCCAAGCTCCCAGTTGTTATTGATCTGTCAAGTTACGTAACCAAAGTTATGTTGTAACCCAAGCAGATTAATTCAAAATACAAATGCTTTGGCCTTTAGACCAAATGTGCAACAAGAAACTCCAACTTTTTCCTATTCTACTGTTGCTGTCCTCTTGAATCTCAAAGGTTCGATTCCTGGAACTCCAGAACGGCATTTAAGCAAGTATCTATGTACAACATTTGGACAACTTTTCCTCCTGTGCTGCATTTTTGTCATGTAATGCTCAGGGTCTTGCATACAAAATGCCTGAGTCTAGATGTAAAATTTGCAGATAAAATCTTTACAAACAGTACACAAAATCCCAATGGGGACACACCACAAGCCTCTGATGTATAGCAAGCCTAATCTTCCTGAATAATTGTTTTCCTTCCCATCCCACACTGCTGTATTTTTCTCTATCTTAATTTATTTTAATAAAACATACGTTTGTTTGGAAACAAGTATATATTATTGAGCTGTTCCTGGTTTAGAAAACAGAATCATTAACATGATATAGCACACAGTGCATCTCTAGTTCATGTTATTTTCTGCTTTGTCAGTTTGACTCAGTCTGTTTTAAATTGCACAAGCTATTTTTAATGGCCTTTTTGCAATTCAAATCTGCATTCTGTAAGTATAACTGAAAAGATAACAGTTCATTTTCAGTCTTGCACTCAAATCTGTTGAAGGAGCTTTAGTAACCATTGAATACTCTGTTATTTAAACTGCCTTTTTAATTGTATTAATTTTAAAACAAAATTTTCTTTAAAAAGCTAGACCCATGAAATGAAGTGAAAAAGAGGCAAGGCTTGATTTGCAGTCTTTTCCATGGACCTGAAGGCAGGCAGGTTCCAAGAAGACCAGTGAGATGGATGCTTTATGACAGTAAATTTGAACTGCAGCTCAGTGAGTAGAAATATTTATCCCAAGCCTGTTGTGCCAGACTAACAGCGGCACCAAATCTCCATGGCCAGACCTCTGACACTAGACCCTGAAAACCCACCCCTGATGAGCCTCTTCTGGATTTTTTCCAACTCTATCTTTTTTTCTGCCTTGTCTACAGCACACATTGGAGAACTACCCTACCTACATTTTAAAAGATAATTTTCCTTTCATCTCTTGGACATACCATAAAGTTGTACGAAAGAGGAAAGCACAGAACAAAATCAGCTCCCTCCTTGCCCACATTTCTGTTTCTCTGGCTGGAGCCTTGGATCCAGTCACGAATCACAGAGCATTTTGTCCTAATTTAAAGCGATAACTGTAAAAGAAATTTGTAATGTATATAAAATTGCCTTGGGTAATGATAGTTTTCCTGACTCTGCATAAAGCAGTGTTAGAATAATCACTACATGCTTGGTGCTGCAGGGCCAAAGAAGAGCTGGTGTCAGGGAAGGCTGCTGAACAGGGCTCAGGGAAGAGCTTGCAGCAAAGGATGCTCCCACAGGCAGGGCAGCAATCTGGGCACTGGCACAACCCATACGGCACGGTCTGACACACCATTCGCACTAATTATCTTCCAATTACAGTGATTACCTTCCGTGGACTGTGGAAATCAGGGGTGCCCCTGTGCCACTGCGAAATCAGCATGCAGGTTCATCGCCAGCCTTTGGGTTTCTGGCAGACTTTTGTGGCAGATTCCAGGATTTTGATTTATGAGACTGTATCAATAATTAGGATTACTGAATCTCATTAAGGCCACACAGCTCGACATCTCTGTGGTGGTGAGACTGTATCAGTCCTGCTGAACTGGCAGAGATCAACAAGGCTGCAAAAAACGTGGGACAGTGTTTGGAAAGGAGATTCACACTGGCCAGACAGGCAGCATGACAGTTCTGCAGAGCGTTGGGAGTGGATTGGAGTCTGGGCATCAAAGGAGCTCCTGAGTCACTTATCACCAGACCAGTTCACCATGTTCAAACTCCTCCAGTCCCCAAGCTGGTTCATACCCTCCTCTGTCTCCTGTGAGTATTGCTTAGCTGCAGTATGAGATTTTAACATATGAGATCAAACCCATTACCACACAGTCTTCTATTAAAATGCCTTCACAGCTGTATATTCAAGAGGTGAATAGGCAGAACAAGGTTTAGTAATTTCAAGACCGTGTTAAATTCATTCTGGGTTACTCTGATTTAGAAGATCATGACGAAAAAATGTATAATTGAGAAGTGCCCTAGCACAGCAGCGGGGCTGCTACACTCCCTGCATTCCCAAGGTACCTGTGGAGGGAGAAAGCTTTCATGTCAAGACTCTCATTAGACATGCACAAGGCTTTATAAAAATAAAGCTTGCTTTTGAATTCTGAAGCCATAAAAATATAATTAGCAGAAAAAGAGGGTATGAGCAAACCTGCTTGGGCATTTATGTATTCAAACCGAAGTGTGTATTGAGAACCACAGGAATCAATGAAGATGCTATGCCCAGCTTGAGCACTGCCAGGGACACCCAGGCTCTATGTCCTAGCTCACTAACACATTGCATCCATTTCACACACGTGGCTTAAACCATCATGTTGCTATAATGGGCCATGGAAAGTTGAGTCTGCCACTAACTGTCCTTCTTTCGGCTTGAAGGAGCAGAGGACCAGGCACCCTCAGGGCCACATTCCGCAAGGAGCCAGCAGGGACACAGGTCACCCGCTCTCTGTGCCTGCCTGCTCAAGAGCCACCAGGTCACGCTGCTCCCACACGAGCTTCCACATTTCTGTGTTGACAGCTGGTGTATCTGAGGCATGATGAGAGTACTATTCTATAGAGGTTGACCCTAAAAAATACATATGCTAACAGCAGGGGAAGAGAACAGTCACTGGAACTATTGATTTTTAATTAATGTTCATTCTTTAATCACCTGCCTTTCTAATTAAATCGCTGATAAGTTGGAAGGCTGGAGCATCCCTAGAGGTTAGTTTGCTGTTCCTACTTGTCTTTTACCTTAAACATTTCATCCTTAAAGGTAAGTTGCACATCTTTAGAACAGTTGTTAAACTTCAGAATCTAACCCAAAATTTTTGGTGGGTGTATGTCGTGGGAAGATGCTGAAGATAATCACTGGGGCAACTGTACTCACAGCTAAGTCGTCTCTAACACACTGCAACAAGGGCTATTGATCTACCAGCAGCCTGAGAATGGGCAGAAAATCATGTGTTCTAACTGACCCTCATGTAGATTTATTATTTGACAGATCAATAACACCTGGGAGCATCTACTTAGATTGTCATGGTTTTGTGTGGAAATGAAACAGCTTTTGTTCTAGGAGACAACATTAAACCATGGATAGATATTACCATAATCCAATTACAGTAACAATAGGCAGCATCACCCCTTTTTGCTTTACTGTCTAGCTTAGAATATATTCAGTCTTAACTAAAAGCACATACTATTTACTGATCTCAGTTACGGAGCAGCTCTGCCACCTGTGCTAACCTTTCAGGAACGGTTTCGTGGTGTGCAAGCAGGGGACCTGTGCTATTTATTTCTGCCACAAGCAAACACAGAATGATCCTCACAGCCATCCTGAGCTGAGGCTGCAAACAGAGTCAAATGATGTCAGGGGAGGAGACAGAAGTCTTGGCAGGTGGAGAGTAATACTGAAAAATGAGGGTATTTATGGCAATCTTTAGGTATGAAGCGAGCCACAACTCTAAGGAGAAGCAGCATCCTTTACTGTGAGTTAAAAACTCTGCCTTTTCCTGCAAAGCACACCTGACTTCTTATCCATTATGGCTACACCAGCACCCATATTATGCTACAAATGTCTTAGAAAACCTAAATTGGATAAAGTCATCACAGCAATACATTCTAAATCAAGAGGGAAAATAAAAACACTTCAGGCAAAACCATCACAGATTTAGGTAGAGGCAGAGGAATTTTTTCCAGAAGCAAGACTCCCACAAGTTTGCCACAGCACAAGCTATACTCTCCTCTCTGAGCCTTGCACCTTCCCTCTGTCATACTGCCCTGCACTTCATCCCAGTCAGACATTGCAGTAAAGATGATTCACTCTCATGATGCCAAAGAGGTCAGTTCTCAGGAGAGCTCTGCTTTCCCCTTTGACTCCCAGGGATCTCTTTGGAGGTTTCCTTTGGCAGCTTCCTCAGTTTTGCTCTGAATTTCATGAATGTACAAACTCTACATTACATGAAGAGAAATTTTCACCTGGCATTGGTGGAAAAAATCTACATGTCTTGTGTCAGTGGGCTACAAAAACACATATTGCTTCTCTCAAAAAGAGGATTTTGGTTTTCTGTACAGATTTCTGAACCTTTCTGTCCATGGGAGTTGCATTTCCCTGTGGAACCTGCACTTTGCCTTTCCACCGCCAGTGTCTCAGTGCACTGCTGAGCTCTGACCAGTGTTTGAGTCCTCTGCTATTCCTCTTCAGCAGCAGCAGTTCAATATCCCATTTCCTCTCTTTGCCTTTGCTGCTGAATAGGCAATTTTTCTCCAGTAACTCCTCATTTTTTCCCCGAGTCAGCTTGCTGCAGCATCTATCTGAGCAGCCATTTACCAAGGAGTTCTTTACTCCTAAGCTTATTATCTTCCATTTATCTGCATTGAGCTGTGCTGCCCTATTACAGCCCAAGTACTCAAAATTAATCCTCCTCATGTATCAGATTAAATTGTTTCTCATTATCTGCTTGACTCTCTATTCAATACCGTTTGTAAAACTAAACCCCACCTTTCAATATTATTAATCAAGACTATTTTTGGGTGACAAAAAGCCGTTGTGTCCCAATCTGAATAATCTAAAACAGTTCCAGTAATACTTTCCTGCTAGCCAAACTTTAATGTTCCTCTATTTTTCTTTTCCCTTCCTCCAAAAGTCCTGCTCTGTAATCAGCCTTTTGAAACAAATTTAATGCATTTAATGCATATTTCTCTAGCCTGTACTGCCTCCTTGTTAAAGGTTCTCTGTGATCAATATTTCACATGATCAGTTCAGCTATAGCATGTGCTTTAGGAGCCCTGATAAAACAATTTCCTATTGCTTTTTAAAATGGATTTACAAGGCAATTTCCTTGCTCACTACCTGTACCAGCCCTCCTCTAGCCTTATGCATATGTGCTCATTTATGCCAACTTCTTGAACCCTATTTTGTTGCAGACTTGGGGGGTGTGGGGCTTCACATCTGTGTAATTTTAAAATGAATTGCAAATCACCTTACTATTTGTCAATGTTTTAATTCTATCTGAAAACAAAACAGTAACAACCCTTTAGTAACAATGCACATTTCCCTGCTTCGATTAATTGCACCACTCCAATTCACCACCCCATTAAATCTGAAATATATGTGCCCTCTTTCCCTGACCCTCCCCACCTTCTCATCCTATGTAACCCAGCCTGGCTGAGTAGGAGATCTCTCTGGGGGCAGTAAGAGCAATGCAGAGGCTCAGTCTTCTTCACGTGCCAAAGATGCACAGAGAGGAGAATACCAACACAGCAGGCTTGGAGGAGATAAGAAACGTCTCTTGTGGGCAAACCTACAGGAGATTTTGAGGGCAACACTATTCTGATAACACTCCCTGTACACATGATGGTCTGTAATCACAGAGCGAACAATTATGACCTTGGAGACAGGATAATTCTCAAATTATAAGAAGATAAGATCCAACTTTGAGAAGCTCTAGGGAAAGCCTGCTGATGCCTTCACCCTATGACTTCCAGAGCATTTTCTGAGCACTCATTTTATACTCATGATTCCCATTCCTTCCACTGTATCCACTTTTAAAAGGGAGGAGAAAGCAAGAGGAGAAATAAAAAATGACACATACGTGAAATTTAATTTAAGAATGGCTCTATTCCAGAAAAGAACAGCCTTGGTTTATGCAGTCCCCCAGTTATCAAAAAGCACTTCAGTCCTGAGTGAAGGGCAGGTCTGTCTCTTTCTCCAGACACCTCAGTATGGGAGGATCTAACACACCTTGAACGTTTCCTGGTGCATCACTTCTGCCAAGAGACCTCTGCAGAGAAATGAATGGGTTTGACACCCACCGGCAACAGGTTCATGATTTAGCAGGAAATAATTCCCTACTGGGTCTCAAATGCTTTTGGACTAAAATTCATTACAAAAACTTACCCCAAACCTGGACTAGTACTCAGGAGACCTCTCCAAGGGCACTGCTAGAGCTGACCCAAAGGCTGCACACCATCCCCATGGGTGGGGAAGCCACAGCCGTCCCCTCACTGTCCTCTCCTTCCCCTCATAATGCTGGTGCACACACTGTCCTTGGACAGATGCTCTACAGCTGTAGAAAACACAGTTGAGGATCTCTGCTTCTACAGAACTCCACACAAACCAGTTTCCCACTAACACACCATGCTATTCTGTGTACACTTTAAAGAAAATCTATGCTTTTCTTTAAATACAGCAAAAGCTATATTGTCTAGAGAATACAGTTAAAATATGAATAAGACAAAGAAAATTTTATGGTAAATGAAGACGATTGCATCAACCATTTTTCAAAGCAATCTTCTCTTTTGAGAGTAAAATAGACCATGAAGAAGATGGTGCATCTTCAAGATGAGATGACTTTCAAAGAGATATATTTGACTCGAAGTGCTGAGCTTAACACCACAGTCTGGAAGAGATTCTGTGGCCTTCGTTATTCAGGTGATCTAATGTCACTTCTGCCTCAAGCCATGGCAGCCCACTTGCAAGTTAGAAAAACCTAATCCTCTCAGGCTTGAAACCCAAGTAGAAATCCTACTGCTGCACTTTGTTTGTGAGGTTCATTCCACAGTTCCTGCTGTGATGCTCTTCTATGCAGAAAGCTGCTCAATTCATACACTATTTGTGCAGAGAAAGATCTTTTCTCCTTGTTGAATTCCCACCTCCCATTACTTAATAGGAGACTTGAACTTATAGCATTTATTAGAAACATGACACTATTCAGCACCTTTTACACCCGGTCACACCACCTTTGTACTAATTGTCTTAATCAACTGATTTTGGTGTGAAGAACAATTTGATTCACTGTGCAGAATATCTAACCTGGTCTCTGCATTGGCATTTTCCTTTATTCACTATGAGAAGGAAGAACATACTCCTGGCTTTCCCATTATTCAGCACTAATAGACTTAATTATAGTATAGAGGCTACAGAAAAAAAACCTTAAGACTATCTTAAGCCATTTCACATATTTGTTAATTATTAAGGAAGCACACAATCCAATTACACCTGACTTTTATCTGCCCTTAGTGCAAAGGGAACTAAAAGGTGACGTTACATTCTTAAAAGAATAACTTAAGGTCAGCGCAAGGCTCCTTCCAACCATCAAAACGTGTGAATGACCCAGTACAAGTAAGAACTAAGTCTATTACTTTAATGAAATCACATCCTGAAGTGGAAATAGGCTGTCCTGGGACAACAGCAATTAATGTTGCAGGGTAGCTCACCCGGTCAATAAACTTTGAGTCTTTTAAAGCTGAATCTATGCCAGTGAGAGTCAGCAAGCACAGGAGTCTCTGCTCTCTGTAGAGGATGTTTGCTCGTGTCTCTGCTCATTGACCTTTTAGCTTCTAGTCCACAAACCCAACAACCAAGGAAGAAATACATCACTGTAAAACGCAGGAATTTCACTAAGTTATGCATTTTCCTATGCACTTTAATTTCCCAGCCATTCATAGAATAATAGAGTGGTTTGGGTTGGAAGGGACTCCAAAGATCATCTCATTCCAACCCCCCTGCCATGGCAGGGACACCTCACACTAGAGCAGGTTGCTCAAGGCCCTATTTCCTTTGCTTGGAGTTTGTACTTAGTAACTATACTTGTCACTGATGCCCTTTTCTCTGCCAAACACTACCAAAGCGAACATACTGTGCAGAGGTATGAGCAGAAGACACCTTAGAAAAGATCTTTACCTGTATTTTGTTTCTATGCAATATAACTTGAACTTCCCGATTTAAAACGCACATGGAAATATAAAATGTGGCTGTCCTTTACCCATTTGTTATCAGTGAAAGAGACCAAGAGATTTTACTGGTTTTCCTGATTTCAGTCTCCAGGCAGAAGAATTTATTTTAGAGAAAAATGTGAATTTTTGTCCAGAGAAAGTACTTTTTAGTCCAAGGAAAGATACATCTTTGGGTGGAGGGGAATAAAAAAAGTAGACTTCTGCGTCAACTATTAACACAATAAATAACTTTTTAAAAGAACACAGATGGAGTCCTCCTATGCAGAAGGAACATGAAAAACAGGCTGATCAATTCAGCCTACACAGAATGTAATACATTCGTTACACTTCACTTCCTTGCCCTGCAACTGACTGCAACAAGTGGAACAGCATCACAGGGTTACCCTGAGAGGACATGGCAAGGGACTGAGCTGTCTGAGCTGTAGCTCCTCTATAGAGATGGACAACCCATGGATTCTGATTCCTGAATATCAGAAGTTTTCCAATTTGCAAAGCCCTGACTCCTGCCCAAGCTACACGTCTCTCTAATATTCCAATAGTTTTCTCCATTTTGTTGGAAAAACTCTCACATCTTACACTAGTTCAAGCATTCTTGTTGAAGAAGACAGATGCTCTGTAAGATCTGTTGATATATTAGTCTTCAGAGCAATCTTTAAGAGAGAAAGAAAGGTTTAGAACAATTTTGCAGGAAGACTAGGATAATTTTCCAGCTTAGCCTCCAGTCTTACTATTACAGAAAATAGAAGGATGAGATGGCTTATAATGAGGAACATCTACAACTGTGAAAGAAGACTCCAGTAAACACTCCTGCAACAGCTCAGGAGATTTGACATGGTTACAGAGGAAGCACTGACTTGCTCTCACAGTTTCTTAAGCATTAAATATGGCTGGTGGTTGTTGCCAGCCACCCTCCTGGCTACACATCCCCTAAACCAGGGATTTCCTCAGTAAAGAGGAGCTCAGGAAGTTAATAAAAATGATTGAGAGAGAGACTGTGAATATCCCAAAGTCACCATTAGAGAATACAGATTTTAAATCCAGTCTGGTCTCAGATGGAAGGGAGAGAAGGAGGAAAGGAAGGTAATGGAGATTAAAGTGAGAAAGAGAAGGAGAGCAGGGGGAGAGGAGAGTTTAAAACCAACACAGATAAAAAGAGAGAGTGAAAGAGAGGGAAGGGAAGGCAGGAGAAGAGAGAAAGGCTTTGAGAAAAGGAAGTAGAAATATTTTATTGGCTTTATTTAGAGCCCAAATGGAAGTAATCAATTTATGTAATGCAAAGTTGATAATGAAATGTGACCCATGTAATTATATGGCATATTTACACTGGCACATCCCTATTCTGGTGAACCATATTCCTTGTTTAGTAAAAAGTAGTTTTGAAAGTACTTCCATCTTAAGTCTTCAGGGGTCATGTTACAGACACTCTTAAATGCTGTGTAAGACAGTACCAGATAATATCTCTCAGCTTTGTGTATGTGGATTTCTGCTTCTCCCCTCTCACTTGTTTTTTAACAGGCTGTTGAGGAGAAGGGCTATTACAAGCAGCTGAAGCAGGCAAAGCCATTATCACTTGTTCTTTACTGGACCTTCATTGCAGCTAAGCTTAATGGAGTGGCAGGAGATTCCTAGAGCATTTGGCAGCACTACATATAAAACCAACCTGGAGTGTTTAGTCTCCCAAGAAGTCAGAACAAGGCATTAGGAGCCAGCTCTCAGCCAACACTTGCTCCACTCCTGCAATCCCTCCGCTTCACATCTCCAAGATCCATTGACTTCAAATGGGGCAGTGCCAATTTGAACGAGTTATATTACACAAGAAGAAGCAAGTCTTGTTATTACAATGATGGAGAAATCAGACATCAGCTCTCCAACACTCGAGCATTGTCACCAATACATTTTTAAAGACCATAAAGAAGCCCTAAACTATTTGTGAATTTGCACAAACTACCAACTGCAAGAACCAATTTGTTTTGATCCTTCCCTGGAGTCCCATCCTAAATCAAAGTGGTACAACTGAACCTTTTAACTGAAGTTTTCTTCCTAACCAACCTACAGCAATAGAAGTCTCTTGAGAAATCTGGTGCATGAGTTTAGATTTGCATGTTTTTCCTTATAAAACTTGACTTGTGGATTGTTAAAAAAAAAAATATATATATTCCTACAGATTTGTGTCCTTGAAAGTAACTGTTCATCACAGACATCAACTCCAGGAGACTGAAAAACTGACAGTATTTTACTGGGTGCTTCTTCAGCCTCCCAGAGAGAGTCTGTTCCCTAGAACTAAACAGAGAGAAGATGGACTTAGAGCAACAAGAGACTGAGCTCTGACATTGACTCAGAGGGAAACAGAATGACTCATGAAACACAGGTTATATAGAAAGATTGCTAGAAATAAAACAAGGAATGAAGGTAGAGTTTGGCACCTGAATAAGAAATAGCTCCTGTAAGAGAGAAGAGCTAAATATAGAAATCCTCTGCAACACCAAGTCGCTGGTGCCTTTCAAAGGTATGTGATGAGATCTTTGGGGATGTATTACAGAACTCAGACAGTAAGTTGACCTGAAGCCAACCACCACTCTCACTGCACTCATCCCAGGATGATTGAATTCCAATTTTACCCATAAATAAGAGCCTGGCCAAGGACTCACAAAGAAAAATGTCGGCAAGCATCCATCTCAACATCATTCTGTTGGAAACAAGCTGACTTTAAAAGTTGGCAATAAAACTCCTAAAAAAAGCCCCCAACTTCAAAACACACGAATAAAAAAAAAAAAATCTGGCAGGAATTTTGGGTTTGTTTTTTTCTTATGATGCCCTTTTGAGACATTAGTTTTTAAAGGCACCTTTTCAATTCTGTTGAGGCAGGAGAAATTCTGCTACAGGAGAGATGATGTCAAGATCAAATTGTCATAGTGCTACCCTGTGATTCTCCTCAGTCTCTTGGATGAGCAGTTATGCACCTTGTCATTTGCTTGTGCAAATTAAAGAATCTGCCCATAAATATACCCGATCAGATATAAATCATTAGCATTCTACAGAAGTCAATGTACTTCATTAAAAATACATAAGTTGAGGATATGGACAACTACTTGTGTGGTTGGAATCCACTACTCAGATTATTATTAAATATTTTCATGCATATGGTGGCATGTACAGAGCTGTGAACATGGACTTAGAGAAGAAGCTGCTGTGCTTTGTGCATCTGGCTGGTCAGTTCAAGGGGTCCGATCTATTCAGGGCGAGGCAGAACAACCCAAGGAGAACACACCATGTTTCTCTGGCAGTGTTGGCATAACTAAGATCATGTCACTCAAAGCAAAGTTGCAGCTGGGTAACTAACCTGTTTTTCTTTAGAGATATCTGTCCTCTCCAGGACATTTCTCTCACTTTCGGGTTTCCATCCAGAAAGGGTTTCCAACTCCTCTCCAACGCATCAGCCTTCTAACTCTTTTGGAGTTCAAGGATCTCTCTCTATTTCAATTTCGGATCTCACTTGCAGCCAACAAGTTCATCCCAAAGTATCCTGCTCACCTGCCCACATCACCAGCTTTTTAACCACTCTCCTAGCAGACTTTTCTTCCTCATCATCAGATTCACCTTCTGCAATTTCAGTCTCTCCTCCTATCATAATGCTTGATGGTTCAAAACCTGCCCTTTCCTCCTTGCTGCTCTTCATACTCATTCTCCTATCATTGTTTGCCACCCTATTCAACCCATCTTTCATCCTGGTGATTAATCCACACTTATTACTTGTTTTCAGATTAAAATTAATAGGAATGGGGAAGAGAGTTGTGTTTCAGCAAATGAAAAGTACATTTATTTTTAAAAGTATCTTCAGTGGACATGATCTATCAACTCATCAGAGTTCTGAGCTTTCAATGGTACCAGTCTGCACAAGCTTAGCTGCCATTATGTCCTGAAGAATCTCCTCTTGTTTTCTGAATTTGAAAGAAATGGTATTTACGCACAGGACATGCATCTTTAGGAAAACATGTACCTTAGTGTGCCAAAAAACAAGCAGCCAGAAGAAACCTCCACAGGAGAAATTGCCATCCTTTAAAATAACCCACTAATTTTGGTTAGAAGGACATCACTCCTAAAGAGGAGTCCACGTTAATTCAGGAACCTTTTGGCGATCTGCTGAGGCTTCCTCAAGGCTGATCAGCATGCCTTGAAGGTAGCTGGCTCAGCAACCTGGCAGACAAGTGATTTTAAGTAACCTCCTTGTCTGTTATTAGGAGGGAAACTATCAAGGGGCATTCAGAACATCTGAATTTTAAAGACTATATAACATGCACTTGAGTAGCAATTGCATATCATAAAGAATATGTTCTCCAGCCCCAGCAGGCAAGCTTGTTTTGACTCAGAGCTTCCCTCAACTTTGAAATAACTAGCACTGCATATTTTTTTATATATCCAGAGCCACATCATACTGAGTGTACATTTCACTGCATGTATTTTTAAATGCACTACATGAAATTCTTTTTAGTTAAAGCAGTAATTTCCTAAACGTGCTCCTTTGTTATTAGTACAAAGATCAGCAAAATTTCTCGCCATTTTTACATTTATCTCATTTAATATCCAAGTGATTTAAGAAACCACTTACTTGCACTTGGCAGCTCAAGGCCCATTCAAATTTTTGCTTACTACTGTTTTTACAGTGTATTTAATCTAAATTTATCACAAAGAGGCCAGCCATATGAACTCTACTGGGTTAATGCTGATAGCTCATCATTAGAAGAGGACATTTTATATGAAGCTTAAACATTTTCTACTAACAATATTTGAGAGACACCAGCCATATTTGGTGTCAGCTTTGCCACTTGTCTGAAATGAGAAAATGATACTCACCAGAAGTAAGAGCAACAAGAGAGCAAAACTCAGTCTTCACCTACGGACTCAAGCTGGAGTTGCAGAGGAAGAGAAACTGGAGCGGGTATCAATTAAGTAAAGGTGCAAAACTGAAATAAATTCTATATTTTAAAAAATTCTTGCAATTGTCATATTTGGCATCACCTGTTGCAGAAATGAAAATCCATGAGACTGTTCAGAGGAAAGGCAGGTTTAGAGAACAGACCAACACTCAGCACAAGTGTGGTTTATGTTGTTAACACCTTCTTTAAAAGGCAGAAAACTCAGCACTGCATTCGCTGCAGTCTCAGATTCTCGTCCTGCAGGTGGTCTTCTGTGGCTGACCCTTTTTCTGCAGCCCCATCAGTCTTCACCACATTGAATTCAAGGTTGGTAAAGCTTCCAAACCAATAAGGTCTATGAGGGCAGGCAGGAGATATGAGAGAAAACAACCCAATTCCTGAAGTCACCAGCCCCCAGTTTACTGGTATCAGAGCCCTTCATGCCCTGAAAAGTCTCAAGACAGCTTATGGATGCATCTTCAATGGATGCTGAAGCACCAGCTTGCTGTAGGGAGTAATTTCTCCTGATTTGGGGGTATTGATACTTTTTCAACTACCTCTAGTAAATCTCTTAGTTTAACCCTCTAAGGATGAGAGGCTCTAGGGCTAGCTAAGGTCCTTCTCACAAATACTGCAAGAAACACAGCTGAGAGAAATGTCCCCCTTCCACAAGATTCAAGGAAAAAATATCCCCGAAATAGGTGTAGTGTGACAAGAAGGAAGACCAAGCACAAGGAGAAAGGTTAAGTTGTTATTGAGAAAAAACCCATTAAGAAACCTAAAACTCTTTGAGTCATGGAATGGTTTAGGTTGGAAGGGACCTTAAAGATCATCTTGTACCAAACACCCTGCCACAGGCAGGGACATCTCCCACTACACCAGGTTGCTTAAAGCTCCATCCAGTCTGGCCTTGAACACTTCTGCGGATGGGGCAATCAGAACAATTAAGAGGAAATTAAATTTGTGGTCAATCAGAGCAATTAAGAGGAAGCAGAGTTGGGCCATTTCACTGTCTTCTGCATGGGGCTCCACCAAAAGAGTTAAGATACTTAGATATTTGCATGTCACACTGTCACCACTCTATACACTGATGTTCTTCTGACTTCTCTACACCAAGGGCCACACAAAATAAATTAAAACCTGGCTTAATGATGCTGGCACGAATCTGAAAAGTGACCACTAGACTTCTATTCTGCTGCAAGAGCTAAACTGGACCAGATAGTGAGAACTAACACAGCAGCACCAATAACCTTTCCAGAAATGACTGTTGTGTAATGTGGAAATGTCAAGCGTGAAAGACAGCTGGTACCTAAAGACTTCTCCTGCAGCAGGTTGTATATATTCACCATTTTTTTCCTTGCTAAATCAACATGCAAGAATTATTTATCACACTTGAAAATTGGGGCAGACACCTTCAGATCAGGGATATCCAAGATGCCTGAGAAAGGATTTCTCCTTGTTTCCAAACTGAACCATCATTTTCTCTACAGCAGGAGAACAAAGAACATTGTGTCACTTGAAGAGGACGTAGAGCCATGTGTTGGATACACCTCTGCAGGTCAGAACCTTTGCAGGTTTATGGGTTTATGTCACTTGTAATCTTTAGGGTTTAATCTACCTCTTTGTAATCTCAGTCTTCCAGAAAAAAAATAAATCTGCCTCAGTGTTTCCAAACACGTGGCAGAAAGAAGCAGACATGCACAGTGGGATCAATACCCAGCAATCACCTCTCCAGTCTTCCTGAACACCACTGCTTGATAGCACACCTTTCTGTCCTGGAGATCAAGGGCTGGCTTAAAAGAAGATATGCAAATATTTTGCACTGTCCTACAAAAGCTGAGGGTTTTTTTAAGCAGATAAGCAAAATCAAAGAACTTGCACTCAGCAGGAAGACTCCGTAGATAGATACCAGTGGGCAAAAAACTGAATATGAAACAGTCTGAGCACTGACTTCTTCCCAAACACGTGGATACTACTGGAAAAGCATTCAATATTTTTACGTAAGTGTTCTAGGAAAACTCTGGCCTTTTGCTATCTTTGGACCCCTGTTGTGCTCACTGAGGTCGGGGTAAAGCTTCTTCAGTTTCTTTAGCTTTACAGGTCAGGACACTTAAAAGAGAATGAAAAATAGAGACAGAAGCACTACCACCAAAAGTTAACCACTTATGCAATCAGAAGAGAACACTAACCCACATTACTGCATAGCAGGCTCACCACTCATTTGAAATAAAATTCACTGCTGGGAAAATTCTTCAGCTTTGTTCCGAAAGCATCCACGGCTCTGACAGAGCAGTACCCAGAATAGGGAGAAGCATGAGGCAAAAACACAGAGTTGAGGGAGCACACGGAGACCAGACTCTTCTTTTCCAGATAATCCTAAAAGTAAGGAGCCTGCCAGAGTTCCTGATGAACCCTGCCATTTGTTGTGGCTCCACTTCTGTGCACTCAGAGGGTATTAGCTGCTGAAGACGGAATGCTGTTGATGGAAAGAAGAGCAGAACCCCCTGAGGTAGATATGGGCTGAGCTAACCCTGGAACTGGAAACCACAGACATGCTGCAATGTAATACTGTGAGTTACTCAAGCTAATGAATCCCTGAGATAACTAACCCCATTGCATGGTGCTGCACAGCTGAGGGAGGGGAGCTCTGTGGTATGCTCTGCCACACCACGTAGACATGCCCAAATGCTTTTGCAAGTGATTGCCTCAGGAAAGGACACAACTTTCCAATGAGAGCTAAGAAATTTAACAACAACTTGTTTCTGGAATTGTCCTAACTTAGAACAGCATGAAAAATTTGGTGTCCTCTCAAGCCAAAGGCCAGTATTTAAACACTACAGACATTCCCACTAATAAAGGGTCTTGCAATAATTATGATGGGCCATGTAGCTGAATAAGGTACAAAGACAACCTTCATTATTAATAAAGAACTACGTCTTCTTATTTAAAATGAGGACAGATTGAAGAGTGAAGTCTGATGCTTTCTCAGGAGAGTCATGGAATGAAAAAGCAGCAAGACAAAGGCCTTCCTCCACTCAAGGAGCACTCTTTGAGGCTCTCAAAGAGTCCTTTACAGAGGAGATAAGAACACCAGTGTGACTCACTTGGTCTAAATGTCCTACTTCAGATACGCTAAGTTCCAGATACTGTCTCCATAGTGAATATTTATTCTGAGACGAGAACAAAATAGCGAAAAGTATAGATAAAAGATTTGCCTCTAAGAGGACACAACTAAGGCAAGAGATGAGTTCTCTTTAAGTTGCTAGGACCTGTTCAGTGGTGAGGCCAGCTCCAGCTTGAGAATTAAAACCCACTGTCTTGAAATAAAAGCACTAAAACTGCTCCTAATGTCATTACTTAAACTTCTCTGATGGTACAGAATACAAATTTGGCTAACAGCTACACAATGTACAATTACAGCTGTATCTGTGGTTTCTTCCCCCAGGAAAACCCAGTTTAACAAACCACTTAATTTCCAATTTGCTGCTTGAGGCCAGGTGAGTGGGAAAATCAGCATCAACTAAGAGGTTGAAATCTGACCATGCTTTACAGATGCCAGGAAACATCTGGGCTCTAAAGAAAGTATCTAGCAGAAAAAAAGAACATAGTCCAAAAGGGACTAGGGAATCAAGAACAGGTGCACACAAAGGTACTTCATAATGGTAGGTTTGATCAAAGGACATAATCTGCAGGAACTACGACTTAAATATCAGCTCTCCTGAAGAGTGCTGGGTAAGAAGCAGCTCAGGGTGAGCATTGGTCCATCAATGCCAGACACCAGATGAATTCCCTCTCTGGGAGCTGCTGGTCCTTAGCAGCAGCCTGGGAAGAGCAGTGGCACTGTTATATTTGAAATTCTTCTATCAGAAAGAGGGTGGCCTGGGCTACCTTTATTCTTTGTATTTTATCTTCATTTCCTCCTGCCACATTATCCTTAAGATATGGGTCTGACAAGCAGACCAAGGTGTGCACACTATTTCCTGGGCTGATGCACAGCAAGAAGGATCTTCCAGCTGTAATCCTTATGTTTCAGGTAGGTAGGAATAACCTGGCAGGTATATTAATGAAAAGGAATCAGTAAAGCAAATCAATAGGATACAGGCTGTGTATAACATGCTGATTTCCAAGCCTCTCAGGAAATAAGTACAGCCTTATGGAAAGCCCTTGAACTGTGTCCTGTGAGATGGCAGGTACACGTGAACTGAGGAACAACAGAGATTTGCAAGACATCTGAAATGCTACAGTCAGTGACTTCTTCAAATCATCAAATGCCCTCCTCAATATACACTTTGCAATCATTGTAGTACCTGCCGATAGAAATGTTTTATCAACAGTTACATGCCTCCTGCTCAGGATTTTAAACAGTGAATCACCACCTTATTCTTTAGATTATGTCCAGCCATCTTAAAAAGGCAGCACAGCTGGATGTGTAAACACCAAGCATAGAGCCAAGTACTTGGTGGAAAGTAAATAAGGTGCAGAATATTAAAGAAGCAGCAGAGGGTAACAGTTTAGGGTGAAGTTGAAAGAGGAGCCTAATAACCTGTCAGCACCATGCGTTACCTGCTAGCACTGACTGCTCCTGTCCCTCACCATGGCACCCCACTGCTCCTGCCCCAGCTGGCACTGGGCTCACCTATTGCTGAGCCACTCCTTAACTCACATGGTGAGACAAGGCGATGTTTGGTGGTGGAGCTTGCCAAAGCATGGGTCAATGCATGAGCCCATGGTGGGAGGGAGGGAGGGAGGGCTGGAGGCAGTCGGTGGTTCAGCTGGCACAGGCTGCTGCAGAGCCTCTGCTGAAGAGAAAGGCAAAAAACTCGTATTTTAAGCTTAAGTCCATGGAAAGATGTTGAATTCCTAATTGGGCTATATTTCTGCCTGGCTAGAAGTGTCACACCCCAGAACCTGCCAAAGTACCCACTGCTCAGCTGATTGAGGAGGCAGCATTACTGCTACCAGTGCTGATGGGACATCCAAATGGTTTGGAGAATCAAGTTGTT
Source organism: Brachypteracias leptosomus (assembly GCA_013401335.1). Lineage (NCBI taxonomy): Eukaryota > Metazoa > Chordata > Aves > Coraciiformes > Brachypteraciidae > Brachypteracias > Brachypteracias leptosomus. Next base: position 454,622 of record VYZX01010008.1, on the reverse strand, counting down.
CATGTCCCTGCTGCACAGGAGTGCTATGATGGTATGAGTGTTCAGGCATGAATCACTGTGGCAATATGGACCATATAAACTCCTAAGAGAGTAAGAAAAGAAGAAATCAAATTAAACTCTATGAGGGGGTTCTGATCTCATTTACAGACAAGCAAATATTGAGTAAATCTTGGATTTTGGTGGAATTACTCTGGATTTGCACTGCCTGAGCCTGAACCCGAGCCAGGCCCAGCCTGCGTTCAGGTAAGCTCATTAAATACATCCCAACCCCTTTGACTCTGCTGGGAGCACTCACATGTTTAAAGTTAATCGTGTGCTTAAAGGCTTTGGAGGATCAGGGCAAGAGGGCTCAGCCACTTACAGGCCTGAACTATTCTGCCTTATGTACTAAGTAAGTGTCTGAAGAAAATAAGAGTGCAGTTGTCAGCACTGCCTCCCAGTGCCCTGAAACAGAAGGTTATCATTTAATCACTCAAGTCAAAGTCATTTTCTCTTTGGGGGAAAAAAAGCCATTATAACAGTGGCAGCTTCAGACCTTTGGCTTTCGTGGTCTATGTCACTCCCTCTAGCTCATCCTTCACTACAGATGTGGTCCCAGAGCTGCAGCAACTCCACGTGTATCCAGACAGACAGGATTTAGAGCTTATTTTCATTAGGGAAGGCTCAGGCATTGCTCATTGCTGCTTCTTGCCAGTGCCAGGACTGAGGCAAGGAGGACCCAAGAGGTGTAGGCAAAAGAAGAGTCAAGAACAAGGTTTTACTGAGGGGAAAGGGTGATGATGAGGGCACTGAGGGCTGCAGGACCCAACACCAGGCAACAGCAGACAGCCTGCCCTCCCTCCATCCTCCCAGGGCCAAACTGCTCCAGGCCAGAGAGCCTGGCTGCAGCAGGAAAGGGTTAAGTACTCCTGCTGGCATATGGGATACCAAGTCTTCACTTTTCACCTCCACTGAAAGCAGAAGACATGATGAAAAACATCATGGAAGATTACAGAATGTGGTTAATTTAGTATCAAGGCACCATAACCCTAATCAACTTTCTAAATAGGGTAATATAACTCAGTAGAAGCCTCTGTTCAATGAACCAGCAGGTTTTTTTCAGGCAGCTCTGGGTTTAGATTAAACCTGAGGTTGAATGCACCCACAGCACAGATGCTGAACCTTCTCACTGGTGTCCCACAGCCCAGTGTGCTGGGTCTGAACACCTCATACACCCCCAGCACAGGCACCTGCACCTGTTTCACATGGCTCATCTCTATTATTCCCCACTGAATCACAAAGTCTTTTTCAGTTCTGAACAACATGGAAAGTTTAAAAGCCTCTCACAGTTCTCCATGATTTCAAATACAGGTTCTCCTCCTCCTTCTTCTTTTTCTCCTCCAAAAAGCAGAAATGCACATGCATTAGCATAATTAAAAGAGAGAGCTGGGCTAATAGGACTGATTTGGTCTAGGAGAGAAGTGTATAATTAGAGTGCCAAGTAACAGCACTATCAGTGGTGACACAATGCTTGGAGCTCCAAAGGGACATTCAGTATGACAACATAAAGGCTCTGAATTTGTGCTGGTGACAAAACTGTGTGTGCACATGGAGGAGGTGGAAGAGCCAGCCTCCCACAGAACCTGTTTCAATCTCCTACCTTCTCCTCGCCCCCAGGACTGGCTCTGCCAGTCCCCCCATTGCTAGGGATGGAGATAACAAGCCATTGTCAAGGGCAACCACAAAGCTGCTTGTTTCACATTAGCATCCTTAACATTTTCTATCTAATCAGATTTCCTGTTGGTTGAGGAAAGCTGCCTTTCCTCATTACCAGCTGCTCTCCCAGATTTCCCTCTCCCCATCCCCGATATGTATTTTGCCATGCTTGTCTGCTTTTCTGTGTAAAAAGGTTATGTATGCCTGGAGGGAGACTAAATGTTACCAAAAAATAAATAAAAAAGGCAAAAAAATCCCACATGAAAACAGAACTGTGGGCAAGTGGCCAAGACTCGATTATGTGACTGTGACTAACCAATGGGTGTTTTTAAAAAACATTTCTCTCATTATATTCGCTCTTCTGGATATAATAATACAACTCAAATTAGCTTTCCAGGAGCAGACTTCTTTTATGTAACCATGTTTTATACAGATAGCAGCAGCTTATGTTTAAACTATTTAAGAGAACAAATAGCTGCAAAATGTACTTCAGATGGCCCTTCTCCTGCTAGCCGAGTATTCCTGGCTTGAGGGAATTTGCTGCTGCCTGGATATAGTTGTAAACAATGCACAATGCCCACAGGACCTAGCATCTAGGTAAGGATGTCAGGTCTGCTTGTTTTATTGCATCTGAGAAATCCACGACATTGTAAACCGTAGAATGACTTTGACAAAACAAAGCTGGAATGATGCAGAATAAAACAGTGGCTCATCTTTTAACTTAGTCCAAAGTCTCCCACAGCAGTAGGAGAGGCAGCACCTGATCTGAACTGTGATCCAGGCTGACAGACATCATCCTGCTGGTACTGGACCCAAAGGGAAATTTCTACATTTTGGGAAGATAATACTGATGTGATTTCCTGTTTTTCTCCTCCTTTCTTCCACATCTACTGCTTAAAGAAAGGCTGTCCTTGCTGTGGTTACTGGACCAAGGACCTTCTATGTGTCCTCCAGGTTGATATAAAATGTTCTGGCCCTGGACTTACTCTGCTGAGGCACATGGGTGCTGCAAAAAATGCTGACATTGCAAGCAGGCATGTAGGGTGTCAGGAAAGGAATAAGAAACCAAGAAAAATTAATTTAGGAAACATGGATCTAATTTTCTCATTCGTTCTCTTCCCTTTAGAAATGGGCCTGAGATGGAAACGATGGGCCACCTGGTTCAGGTACCTGAGTGAAGTGGTACTTAAGTCTTTCAGCAAATAGCAGAACATTCCCCAAACATCCCTACAAAAAGCCAGGAAAATCTTTTACCTGGTATCACTATATGTGTTGAGGGGATTCAAACTCTCAAGTGATAAGTGAGGCTCCTCAAGCATTAACCCTGCATGAAAGTGGTTTAAAAAAGCAGAGAAGAAATCCATCATCTAAATTAAATATGCAGAGTTGCAAAGTTAGAAAGATGCAGGATTTACTATGTGTTGCTATGTCACTAATCAGCAGATAAAAAGCTACATTTTTACTCTCTCTGCAGAGTCTCTCAAGTCTGCAACATTCCATAAAACTTCCATTATGACATTTTACTTGGAGAGCTTTCCTAATAGCTTCTTAGTTGCCATACTTCCCAGTATCTTCAAAAAAATGTGTAAATTATTCTACAGTAACAACTTTAAACATTTATTTTCATTCATCCTCACAGCACAGTTGAGCTGGTAACTGCTGGGTTCACATTGAAGTCACTCAGGTAGGGTTTGTTCCAGCCCCTCCATTGAGTTCCATGGACTGTTTTAGAGTTCTCACTGAAAGCACAGTTCAGATCATTTCACACTCAGAGTTTTCCAAGCTCCATGCCAACAAACCACCGAGGCTGACACACATCAGTCTTGCAGTGGGGCTAAAACCATTGCCAGGCAATTCACAGATTTTTGAAGAAGACGACCAATGCAGCCCAGGCAATTTAAGCTACAACAGAGGCTGAAAGGGACTCCCAGACATGTATTTTCCCCTCTCATGCTAGAGGCAACATCTTTTACAGAAACACATATAGAAATCACTAAAACACTGATAGCTCTATGAATTCCCATCAACTCAAATGGTTGTGGGACAGGCCAATATGGCCAGAGCTGCTTCTGCCCTGTCTAGTAATGTAAAATTCCTGGAGGAGCGGAGGAGGGATAAAAAGGGGAAGGAAAGAAACATTCATCCTTGTATATAGACTGCAGTAAAAGATGAAAAGCTTTCCTCTTAGAATGACACGTTTTCAGTAAGAATAATTAACAATACCATATGCCATGGAGGAAGGAGTAGCACAGCTGCTGTTGGAGAGACAGGGTGTAGATTTACAGAGATTCTAAGAAGAGTAACTGTTGGGTTCCAGGAGACAATACGGCAGAACTGATGCTCCCCAGGTCTTCACTTAGAGCTTGCACCTTCCAAGCTTCTCCCAGCAGATTCTGAATTCCTCCACAGTGAACCAAACCATGCCCCAGGAGACTCACGCTCTGGAGATGAAAGGCCCAGCGTACCTCCACTTCCCTTGTTCCTCTTGAACGTGCCATTAGTGTGTAAAGTGTTGACTTATTCACTGACAATGATCATACCCAGATAAGAGTTCAACCCCAGCAGGAATCCAGCTCCCAGTATAAGTTCCACTGAAATGACCATGGGCTTCTGCTGGAGTTACACATGAGCACAAGTTAAAATGGAAATTCAGCACAAGTCAATGATGTCAAGTTTAGGCCCTTCTTTTTATGGCTCACATAAAGCTTTTCATTTCACCAAATACCACTCGCCAAGGATGCTGAGCACCTCTAACAGCTCAGCTGTCATCATCTTCCTAGAGGAGCTTGACATGAACAGTTCTGGGCTCGTAATTTACTCATGAACAACAGAAACCCTGACAGACAACAAGACATTCATTACATCTGCTAATCCAGAAGACTGCGATGGGATTCACCTTTCCTTCATGTTTATTGAGTTCAGAATTTAGGACATCACAACTCCTATGAAGTCAGCCTCAGAACCGAGAGCAGAATTAGACTTTGTGTTCTCAAAACTCAGTTTTCACATTCAGTTATATCATCACTGAAACAAAACACCTCACCCCACAACTTACACCAGTGTTTGCATCAGACTTAATATTTCTGGTGAGATGAGAAAGAAATGCTATTTTAATAAAATGTTTTTATTTAAAAGGACACAGACCTCCCAGAAGTGGTGCAAAGAATATTCACACAAAATTTGGCGTATGTAGCAGTAGAAAGCAACTGACTGAAATATTTTGGACTAATAGTGACAGCCCAGCATCTGATGCCCATCATTACAGAGAGAATAATACAAGTGATTTGTGAGGAAGGACTCCAACCTGCTCACTTTGCCATTCCTGCAGACTCAACTGTGGCAGAATCCAGCCTTGAATACTTCATCTTAAGATACATCTACCAGCAGTAGCATTATTTGTCTTGGCAGATATCGAAGCTTATGCAAAAAGAAGGCTTACCATGTGGAATAGGAAGCAGTAATGAAAAACACATATGGAACAATAAGAGAAAATATTAAATAATATGATTTAAAATAGCTTAATCTTACATACACTAGACGAACAAAATATAGATACCTCATTAGTAATTCCATATCAGTAAACACAGCATTAGAAGAGACCATACCTGTGCTTTATCTGAAAAGGAAAACATTCTACGTATTTTGTTTTTGGCTCTGCATGCATTTCATTTTCCAAAATGCAACCAGGCGTGCACTGCATACAAACCCCATCCTGCTCCACTGAAGTACAGCTGTCATGAGCATTCTCTAGCGCTATGCAGAAGCCTTATGGAGTGAAAGGTGTTGGGGACAAGCCGAATCTGAGCCTAAGTGCCATATTTTCAGCAGAGTGCAGCTTCAGAAATGTGACTGGAAAGAACCAACTAGGAATTGATGCCGTTTAAGTAGCAAGCAACTTTTGGCAGCCAAAAAAAGGGCAGTGTGTAATGATGAGAGCTGAAACAAACAAACTTTATTCAAGAAAAAAGCAGCGTCATTTTACTTCTTGCCTAGAATGATACCGTGGCTTATTCACGGCTTATATTATAGTGTCCCGTGATAGCTGAGTCAGACACTCACAGGCAAGCAAAGGGGACATGGAGAGCGTCACGCTGCCTGCATCAGTTGCACTGCACTGACACAGGCTGGAAAACACACAGCACACTCTAGGGACATACATGGAAAAACCAAAAGAAAAGAAACGAACAGAACATGGATCCATAGTGCCACAAACCTTCGGGCTCTGTGTTCTCTTTGAGGTGCACTTGCTTCAGTGGGCAGCAGAAGATTTCGTGACACTTAGCACGAAAAGGGGACTCTTTTTTCTTTAATTCCGCAGATTGGATCGAATCTTGCCGTAACATAATGTACTCCTGTGTGCCAGGGGGAGCGTCATCCATAACTGTGGTCACCACATAACAAAATGAACTCAAGTTAGAGCTTGAGGAAAGCAACCCAGAGAATTAAATCAACTACATAATGTCAGGGTTGGGGAAAGAGAGGAAGGGAAGAGATGTTTATAGGAAGGAAAATAAAATTTAAAGTGTAAAAGTATCTTAGTCATGGTGGTAGAAGGGTGGGGAAAACATTTACTTTTATAAACAACGCTTCTCATAAACATCAACACTTTAGATTGTTTCATGCAGCTTAAATAGTAGAATAACACCCTGCTCCAAAAAGCAACAAGGTTCTCTCCTACATCTTTGCTTTATTCTCCTACAGCACCTATATCTATTCTGCATGCAGATTAAGAAAAAAAAGGCAAACAAAGCATGCTTTTATTGCCTAGCCATAGGCAATCTCCACATTAATGTCAGGGAGTAATCATTCCACATCTGCAGGTAACGCAACATCCGTGTATCTATTCCCCAAGTAACAAGAACATGCCTTTATCAGGAGATACAATTATACACAGTTCCTTAGAGCAAGGATGATAATCCAATGACATTCAACTTGATCATCATTTTTAATGGACAGAAGAGTAGATGTACAAAGAGAAAGCACATTAATCCTTTTGACGGTTTTCTTGTAAAACAGCAAGTCCTTTTTTAAAGTTGATCTTATAAATCAATACTGCCACTAATAACATAAATGATACGCAGTCTGAAATGTTTTCTGAATGGGGTCAGACTATTAAATGGTATAAAGATAAAATATATAGCATACAGAAAGCTCCAGCTACCTCAAAGTACTACATTACCAGAAAGAATTGAAACACTTTTCCACTATCTAAAAACTGAAGCCTTAATAATGGAGATAGTGAGATTCCTCAGCTTACAGCTTTAGGGCACAGATCATCTCTCAAGAACAAAAATTAAGCGCTTTTTCAAAAGACAGTCTCTAACCACTACTAGTTATTTATAGTGTGATGCAGAGATATAAAACCACAGCCAAAATCAAGCTGAGATTCTCCAGCTCTAATTTAACTGTTTCCTAAATATCTGCCAACGTATAATCATTCTAAAAACCTGTCAAATAAACATGGGCCCCCACAAACAAATATTATCCTCTTGCGCTTTCACACACTTGATTTTTTCTCTTGTACCAAGCACATCTAGGTGCTAAGTGATTCAAGTTGATAGTCTTTCTTTTCACTGTGGGCAGTCACCTTCTCTCAAGATCTCATTAATCCACAGGAGACACTTTGCACCTTGGCTGTTGCTGCTTCATTAGACTACAGGCAGCGTCGGTAACGCACACTAATAATCTGTATAAAGTGTCATTAAAATGGACGCATGAACTAATAGGAAAGCACAAGTTGTTCAAAAAAGAGCAGTGGGTCAATGAAGCACAAGGTCTGGGTTGCTGTGTAATTGCTCCCTTAACAATACTAGTTTTACTTTGGGTCATCTGAAGGGAACACGTGTTTGGGAACATACTGACAGCCCTGAGACCGACCAGCAACTGCTGGGAGTAATTCCTAAGAGTCAACACCCAAGATAAGCCAAAGACCAACAAGCCCTGATGGGTCACTCCTCCAAACAAGACACCAGGCAGAAGCTGCTGTTGCAGGAGGCCGTGAGAAGCCACCAGTGAGCTGCGTGTGGTGCTGCTGATGTCAATGGAGTGGGAGCCCCATGGCACATCCCTGTGACATTTACTGGGATAAAGGATAACGTGTGCTGTGAAACATGCACAGGAGTGAAGTGCACAGCCACCTTCCACCAGCCAGCTGGCTGATACACTGCACAGCACGTCCTGCTGTCAAAACTCAGCTTTGGGCTAAAGGCATGTCCCTGTGCTGACCCTCCGAGAGGCAGAGTCCTTCCTGAGAGCTCCTGTGTGACCGTGGGAGCTCAGAGGTTCAACGTGGTGCTGGACCGACACTTTAGGGAAAAAATAAAGCATAAGTCAGGCTAGCAGCTGCTAAACAGGCTCTGCAGGGGAAAAGAAGCTACTGGTGAATACCCACAGGTACAGCGTAAGGACCTATTCTTTGAGCCACAAGAGCTGTTTGCCACTGGGCTACAACTTCTCAGCCTCTGTAAGCTCAGAGGGCTCAAGCAGCACCTACAAACCAACTCCACAGCCCGATCCCATTCACCAAGTGTTCAGCAAATAGTTGCTTGACATCATTAGGTTTGTCCACACCTATCTCAGACAAGCTCACTAAGACAAGTGGAGAAGAGATAACCAGTCTTTTATCAGTCACCTACGTGCTCCTGTCACCACCTACACACAAATTTATTTAGATGTGAATAAGCCACAGAGAGAACCACACCTTGAATAAGTGAAGAACATGCTGAAATCAACAAAAGCACATTGGGTTACCAGCAGCCAGGACAGCAGATGTAAATGAGTCTTGGTTTTGAGGACCATCACAGCTCTGACATCTGGAGCAAACCCTAGGAACCACAGCTCTAATAAAGACTTAATGCTGGAATGATGTATGGATAACTTAATTGATGTCAGTGTTCTGAAGGGAACAGCTAAAACCTTGTCTTAACATGATGAATGGCCTCAAGTCAGGCTGAGAATTTATTGCAAAACTAGGAACAACCCCTGAACCAAATGTCTCCTTTTCCCTGCTCTGCTGACAGCCAGACACCCTCATGGAGCCACTGAAATCACAGCTACAATTACAGGTCCCAAGAACCAATCCACAAGTTTTGATGATGCAGAATCTAATGTAAAACCTTTAAAAACCTGATGATATCCATTTTCAATGACTAAAAATAATCAGTGCACAACCACGGAAGGATCAGTGTTAAACAACTGGGAACAAGCACTTTGGAAATGGGAGCGTATCACCAGGAATCTGCTAGGATTTTACTAATGGGATAAAAACCACACTTATGAAAGAATCACACATACACTAGAGTAGTATGGTAAATGTTAGGGAATTAACAAAAAGCCAAAGCAGCATTTACAGGCTGTGCTATGTGGAGCAGAGGACATTGTTTTACCCAACTCTTCCTCCATGACAGACTCTGCTAACTGCAGGACCTAGGACATACTAACATTCCAGTGTGCAATGCACAGATACACAAACTTGCTTTAAATCAGCTAATCTGGGGAGTAATCACAAGCCAGCAACAAGCTCAACAAGGACAGCAGAAGAGCCATGAGAAGCCTGGCAGATGCCCAGCTTCCCTCCATCACATGGGTGCTCTTCTCCAGAGAAGTTAGAAGAAACCTTCATTGAAGCACTTCTCCATTTCCTTGGCCAATTTCCTGATGATAGATGGGTAGTCATTCTGCCAACCTCCAATATTCAGCTATATCTCTGTTGTTATACTTCAGCAGCTGCTCACCCTAAGGTACTCCCCAGCCTCATGGGTAAAAGACCTCATGGTCTATAGTTCCACCTTCCCATGAGTAAAACAGGGACTAGACTTCATGTAGGTCATTAAGATACTAGTAAAGAGCTTGCATATTCTCAGTTGGAAGATGATAATTAAGTACTTCATAGCTTAAAGAAAAATATGTATCCTTTTTCTCCCCCCACCCTCCCCTCATAATTTGATAGAGACTGAAAACACAACAACTGTGTACATGAGGAATTTGCTTAGCAGTTAGCATGAAACAGCTACAGTAACTATTATGTTTTCTGCATCAAAACATTCAATTTGCTGAGTATCACCCTGTAGCATATTCCTTAGTTTAAAAAAAAATTAATAATAATTACAATAATAAGAAATTACTGTCAACAAGCCACTAGGAAAACAATTCCTTCTCACTATAAGCCTCACTGGAAGAGAGGAAAGCGATCTTTAGGATGACTGCTGACAACAGGATGGTTTTCAAGATAAATTCAAACTGGTTTACTTTATATAAACACACCAGCTAAACACTCTGCTGGTTTGTGTCTCTTTTATGTCCAACTGCATGTCAGTCCCATCTAGAATTGCCAGAAACCATAACATCAACCCTGTCCATAGGCCTTGGCGCGGGTTCCAACTGAATAATCTCTGATATAATTCAGAGTTCAATAAAGCTGTAAGGAAGCATCTTTATTTGCCCCCTCACTTTACATGATGAGGCTTCAGCTCTGCCAGCTAAAGGCTGCAGCAACTATAGGGTAAAAATGTATTAATATCCAGGTGAAAAAAATCCTCATGTTCCTGTTAAGACTTTTGTTCTTGTGTATGTCACACAACTTAACACAAAAAAATTTATACTTGCACAGATCCACTCATTCTTTGCATGACCTTTCAGGTTATTACCTGAAACATTCATTTCCTTCCTCCTCCTGCAGTTCCTTTACTTTTCTTAGCCTGGTTAGTTTTACACGCCGGGAGCCTCAAGATACTTACACTTGCAATAAATTAGCTTTCCTGGTACTTTGGAAGGACTAAAGTCACAGCTCTACACTAGATTTTCAAGCCATGAAGAGCATTAGTAGAACGTCTCATGCATCCACAAATGAATAGAATCCCCTTTCTTTGGCACAAGGAAGCAAGTTGTAAAAAACAACAACAAAAAAACCCACAACAAAACCAAACTATTCCCCCAATATGACTCTTTTGAAACTAAGAGCAGCAGGACGTGTCACACCACTGCAGCCTGCCAGGCTGTGCTGTGAAACAGAATGGTGATGCTCACCGAGCATCTTCCTCATCCTCTGCCTCCTCCACCCACAAAAAGGAAAGAAAAGCCATGGGTGAAGTTACCCAGGCCCCTGAGGCTGTTTAGAGTTATGTAGGAAATGTTTTTTTCCTTTTAGGGAAAACACCAGGATATCAAACTGCTTTCAGCTCCTTACAGGAACAAATCTAAAAAAAAACCCTCTCCAAAATATCTTGCTTCAAGTGATTGCCTGCGGGACAGGGAATGGGGAGGAATGGTGGGATATTTTTCTGTAATAACATTTCCCCAGTTGAAGCAGCTGATGTCAAGCTCTCAGATATACCTGCAGCAACAATTCCTTTTGCTGCTTTTCTTTACTGCTTTGTTTTCTCCCTAATTTATTCTAGTTGAAGGTGTGATTTTTTTTAGCCACTTGAACAGCACAATGAACACAGGCCACAAAAATACAAGCTAATTAAAAAAATAAAATAAAATTCTATTCTGGAGTCATGATATACTCAAGACCTCTAAGACAGTCTATCCAGACCATTTCCCTCTCCAGCTTTGCCAAAGTCTCAATGAAGGGCTCTTACCAAGCAGCCCTGGCACTCCTGTGTCACCCAGAAACCTCCCTCTCAGCTTGCACCTGTGTGCTCACAACTTCCAAGTCTGGTTGACTCTGACTTGCAGTTTTCACAATGAAGACAGATACCACAGGAAGCACAAGCAGCCAAATTATCTTATTTTTATTCACAACAAGCCATTTCTGGGGTCCCTCCTCTTGCCCCAGTACACCACCAAAACCAGGCACCGCGCTAGAAATGCACCAGCTCATCCAAAGTTACCAAACAAATCACCAAAAACACCTTGTGGAAGACACAACCATCACCTTGAATTTCTTTCGATGATATTTCAAAATTAAAAATCTTCTCCCTGTTTCATCTGGGGGCTGCTGCTGGCTGGGAGCTGTGAGGGACGACAGCCTGGCAGTGCCATGGTGGCACAACTCCTTCACTCCTCTTACTGGGAAGCAGTGCCTGGTCTTTTGTTCCCAAACCAATGCTATAAATTTCCTCGATGGCAACTTTTTCCCTGTGCTTATTTTTGAACTGATATTAAAAGGACAGTTCTATGGCATGCATGAACAGAGCATAAATTTTGAGTTGGGCAATAGCTGTCTCTAAGAGCTCAGATACTTACAGTGTTGGAGAAGCAAATTCCTTATCCAAGAGAGGGCTTTTACTACTTGAACTAATGATTTTTCAAGCTGCTCATCTAAATTAGATTGCAGTTGGTTATTAGGAGTGGAGGCTTTGGGGATTCAATAGTATATGGGTTAAGAACTCTTTTCTGTGTCTGGTGGGAGAGGGAGGATAAACTCCTATCTATGACATAAATGTCACAGGAATATTTGAAATTCACCATTGATGTCCAAGTACCAATCCCTATGGTAAAGCCAACAACACAGCTCCTGTTGGGATTGCCACGTAAGGCAGAGATTCTCCAACACTCATATAGGCAGCAGCAGGAGCCTGGACCTCAGCATTTACCCAGCCCCTGGGGAAGGTTCCACAGCCTGCATTGAGCATCAGTTTTCTTTGCTGAATTGTTTTTTGTCCCCCCAGCAGCAGCCAACCACACTAGCTTGAATCTCATCCAAACAGCCCCAAATTGCTGCAGTCACAGCAGAGGCTGCAGCAGAAGCATCCCCAAAGACTTCTGCCAAATCCTAAAACTGTTTGGGGAGTCTTGTTCCTAGATGGAAATGAAGCAGTGACCAGAAATCCTCTCTGCAAAAGGCTGCAGGAGGAGAGGAAATGCCACAGTCCTGCTCCCAGGGCTTGGTGAAGAACATCCCATCTGGCTCATCAAGTGTGACACTGTCCACCTTAGTAACAGCTCCACTTACATCTGCTTCAGCTCATCCACAGGTGCATTTCTCTCCAAGCCAGTGCTTCACCGTGATTTAGAAAGACCGTTGGTTGTTATTGCACAGCCCCTTCCTATACACTCAGTAAAACCCTTATTAGAGAACCAGGAACAAAGTAACCCAAAACAACGCCATGAAAACCTGCTTTAGGCAAAATGTTTCATTCAGAATGAATTCTTCATGTTGCACAATCCTGCCATCACCCCAAAAATCAAAGAATTTCACTGATTATTTTAGATACTTTTTATTTTCTGATTCGAAACAACTTTACATTTTGAAATTTTGAAATATTTTCATTTTAAAAATAAGCAGCTATTGTCTTGCAGTCAAAATTGAGAGCCTGCAGCCCTTTTGAAAACATGTCTTTCAATATATATATAGGAAGTTCTAAACTCCTAAAATCTCCTGAAAAATTCTGAAATATGCTCTCTTTGGGTCCAACCACACAGAATAATTTTTTCAGATCTTCCAAAAATATTTGCACAGAACACTCTCCCTTGACCTAAAAGAGTAATTGGATTAACTGCTGGCAGTAATAGGCTGTTATCCTCTAAAAAGACTAGCCAAGATAAGGCTGCATTTAGATCCTTGTGCATAATAAAGACAATGGCATCCAATATCCAAAATTTGTTGATAAATTCTGCTAAGAACGCATCCATCTCCTCTTTCTCCCTGCGGAAAGAGCACTAACGTTTCTGCACATAGCCTCATTTCCCAGCTATTCCAGGCACCCATCTACTACCAAACAGTCCTCGATTAACTCTAATCTGGCCAATATTCAGTGACACAGCTGCCTATAACCGTGATCTTCCTGAGCCCGCATCTATGAGTGTGGTTTGGGAGAACAATCAACCACTGGAATCACCTCCCCAGGGAAGTCATGGATTCCCCAACACTGGACACTGTTAAGACCCAGCTGGACAGGGTGCTGGGCCATCCTGTCTAGATTGTGCTTTCATCAGGGCAGGTTGAACCCTTTAATGTAAGCATGATTGATCACTGGAACAGTTTGCCCGGGGAGGTGGAAGCCCCATCCCTGGAGACATTCAAGGTCAGGCTTGATGGGGCTCTGAGCAACCTGCCCTAATTAGAGATGTCCCTGCTTATTGTAGGGGGGATGGACTAGATGACCTTGAGAGGTCCCTTCCAACCCAATACATTCTATGATTCTATGATCCTTGAAGTCCCTTCCAACCTGGGATTCTATGATTCCATGATGAACTGCAGTTTCTTCTCCAGATGCTGCTAGGCCGTGCTGTCAGCCTTCCACATCTAAGCTGGGCTAAAGAGAAGATCCATGCTCCCGCTCATCAAAGGCTAAGTAACACCCCCAATTTACTCTCTGTTGTGCAGACCCACTCTGCTTTTCCTTCCCAGCCACCACAATCCATGGTTTTCCATGCAAGACGTGTGCCCACCCTTAACTCTGCAGCTCAGTTCACCACTTTGCCGCGCTTGCCACTGAATGAATAAATATCATTTCCCTGCCTACTCTGAGTGGCTTTCTGCTTCTCCCATCTGCTGAAATAAACACGAGCTGGCTGCTTGCCCAACAGGTGGGCTGCTCCACGCACCACAGCAGACAAGATAGTAATTTACAGTGTACTATTCATTTTTCTGGAGCGTGTGTATCAAGAACAACGCACTCAGACCAGTGTATGGCAGAGCTGTGAGCACACTGGGGTGTTGGCAAAGACACTTCATAGAGAAGTCAAGGCTGGCTCAAGGGAGGATATCAAAAAGGCAGGATCCACTTGGCCAGCTTCAGAAGATAACCCATTCAAAGATAACCATGTACAGCCATCAAAGGTGCCGCATCCTCAGATCAAGTTCTGGTGCCACCTAACACGGGAGCAAGCAGCTTGAGGATCAACCATTCCTCTTCTTGCTCCAAAGATGCAAGGAAGGGAGCCTTGTGGACAGGAGGAGATGGAAGGCAGTCCTGGATGGAAACAACAACTCACTCATCCTCACCTTCCACAAAACCCACTCTGACCAACTCAATGTAGAGAATATCTTGGAGCCATACAGTGAACTGAGGTTTCGTTCCATTGAGAAAATTTGGGAGAAAAAGCAAAGAATGTTGTTGTTCCTAAAAGAATATCCTCGTAGCGTGGTGAAAATCAGGCAGGCAGAGGAGGAGGTGGCAAGAGAACTGCTAGAAAGGTCCAGAGATGAGTGGAAAGCTAACTGGTTTTTGATAGCTTTGGAGAGCTTTAGTTCACTGCTTATGAAATATTTGAATGCTCTTGTGCAACATAATTTTAATAAGACTTTAATTATTAATCTAGCCCTATTTGGAGCTAGGAGAATAGTTTCAAATGACACAGGAAGACAAGAGAAGTCGGAATGCCTGCAGCTTTTTTCTTTCTATTTATAGAGCATCTATTGACAACAGCAGGGCTACAAAAGGTGACAAACTTCCCTAGTGTTGGGGAGAAAAAAATCAAAAACACAATGAAAGAGTTCATAGAAATCACAACCATATTGGAAGAGCAAAAAAAATAACAGCAGCCTGCAAAAGGCAACAAAATCATCTAGTAGACTGCATCTTTCCTGGAAATCTGAAAGAAGTCATAGCTCTTGGGAAGAGATGAGCAGCAGCACAATAGTCTAAGACTGATTCAGAGGCTCTCCACTGCTGCAGCTCTTGGACATTTTTCTTGGAAGAAGGGGACAGGAATAGAAGCAACATTCATGAAAGGGCAGATGACACCTCCCAATTATTTGCCTCATTTACTGGGGATTAACAAAAGGAAGGAGGCAAGAAACAGAGTATTTTAAAATTCAAACTCATTACAAAAAGAGATGTTCTGAGAAATGGCATCAGAGGAAATCTTTCAAAGCAAAGGACAGAAAACTGATCAGCAGGAGCAAAACCCCCTGTGTGCCATGGGGAGGTGTGCAGGGTGTTCCCATGGCCCTAGGGAGCAGCAGAGCCCAAAGGGGTGAGTGGCTCTGACCAGGGCTATGTACAGAGCTGCTGGATGAATAGCGGAAAAATCCTTTCAGAAAATAAAAAAAATAATTAAAAAAACCCCCAACAAACAAAACACCAGAAAAACCCCAACAAAACAAAACAAACAAAAACAAAACCAAAAAAACCCCCCAAACTAATTTCACCTGAAATTAACATTCCTCTTCATTGTAAGGGTAGAAGTTATATTCAACCAGTAGAGATCAAGCTGATAAAACTGGGTCTCTGTACACAAACATGTGTGTACATAAAACATTTCATTTTTAAAAGTCAAATGACAGGCTGCAACATTTTCTCACATTCTTTTCTTGGACTAAAACGTTAGTTAAATTCACTTCCATCTACAAATGATTCTGCAACCCCCCAAATTTTTCCAGCAAGTTCCAGCACCCTGAAAAATAATATTCAATTGTAATCTCAATAGTCATTCACATGACAAAGGGAAACCTCTACCCACACTGTCATTCTATTTACCAGTGTATTTCCTACTGCAGAAGCCACTGCTGGGACAACTGTCCCCAGCCACAGCTCCCAACACTGGCCTCAAACAATCTGGCAATTAGCCAGCTCTTCCCCCCCTACCCCATCTGGCCCATGAAGTCTTAAGTCATTATATCCACTTAAACAGCTCATTGATTGGGAATGATGTGCAACAATACTCACAATACTGCATTTCCCTCCCTGCCCCCCATCTTCCTGAAATGAAAGGACCATATTCCAGAAGGCTTCACTTGACATAGGTGTAGCAATTGTACTTTAAAATATTTTTCCCCTCTCTACACTTCCCTAAATCCCTTTGGACATCACAGAAATCCAGGTGCAATTATGCAGTTGCTGTTACACAGCGTAGCTACAATGCACTCGCCGCATAAACACGGAGGGGTTTCGCTTCTCACTGTTAATCAATTTAATCAGCACTGAGCCAAATTAGCAGAAGATTAAACTACCTGCTTTCCTGTTACTGTCCACCTTAATGATCATGCTTGTAGAGCCCAGCTACACGTCCTGGATGTTGAGACCATCTCAACTACCTAACAACTTTCTTTCATACAGAATCGTGGTACCTCCACATCACGGGCAGCACATCTGCTCTGTGTTAGTGACCTAACTGCACCAGAATAACAATCACTTTTGTAAAGCATGGCTTTAGATGTTTTATTATTATGCTCAAAGTGGTATCTTGCAATTCATGGAGACAGTTGCTAGACCACAAGAAAGACAAGTCATGAGAGGCGATCAGTGCTGGGTCACAGACAGCAGGAAGGGATTTCTCTACCTCACTGTGAGCAGCAAATGTGCAGCGACTTGGCTAATGACACCAACCTGACGGATCAGAGAGCACGCCAGGAGGACTTCCACTGCCCATCTATTCCAGCTAGAACAGACAAAAGCTCCTGCACAGCAAGCATGAAGCTACCAGCTCCTCCCTCACCAAGGGAGATGTCTTGGCAGCCCTTTTCTTCTCCCTGCCCTGCAGGAGGGCAGTGGATGAGCAGGACTTTCTTGGATCCTCCAAACAGAAAAGTCAATCCACCCCATGTATGCATGGATTGGTGGTGGTAGAGACAGGCTGCATAAACACAACATTACCAGATTTTCTTGTTCCTCACACTGTTTTAAGCTGCCTGCACTCAGATGGGAGCACCAATGCCACAGAGCCTCTCAACTCATTGAGTAGGTGTGTAAACAGTGAGGGAAGACAATCCAAGGAAGCTGGTGTAGCTTAGAGCACATCACAATGACGTCCATGTGCCCCCAGGTGCAGCGAGATGGCCACACACACAACCTGGAACACAAAACCTCTGGCAATCCAGAGGAAAGCCTGAGCCAAAAGGAATTTTATGGATCAAAACTAGAGGTGGGTAGATTCAGATTAGGTGTTAGGAAGAAGTTCTTCACCATGAGGGTGGTGAGACACTGGCACAGGTTGCCCAGAGAGGTGCTGGAAGCCCCATCCCTGGAAATTTTTAAGGTCAGGCTGGATGGGGCTCTGAGCAACCTGATCTAGTGGGAGGTGTCCCTGCCCGTGGCAGGGGGGTTGGAACTAGATGATCTTTAAGGTCCCTTCCAACCCTGACAATTCTATGATTCTAATTTCAATACTATGTGTTTGCACACTAGCAAAAAAGAGTTAAAAACCCAAGAAGTACTGTGCTTAAGCTAAATTGTAAATAACTCAGATGAGTGACTCTGGTCTAGCAGATCCCTGGTCTGCTCAGACAGTCCAGCCATGGCCCATGTATCCTGCAGTTGTTCATGACTGAGTGACATGTTGTCACCAATGGGAAGGGCACAGTGACAAGGTCGTAGAAATAGATTTTAAATCTTTTACAAACCAGCACACATTGCCACAGAACTTCAGATGCTGCTACACGTGATCTCCATGTCCAGGTTGCTGTTGCTCCCTGAGCTTGCACAGCGACCATCCCCTGCCAGCCATGGGGACTGCTCTGCAGCAGGAACTTCTACAATGCCCATAAACGTGCGCCCATAAATACTCAAGATGCAATACACTATTTGGAATTAACTTTTCCAGAAATCAAAAGGCAAGATGATCAAATAAGGCTGTTCTGTTAAAGCAGAAATAACAGTGGAGTTTATTGCCTTTATATGTATTTTTTACACTACATTGCATAATATGCTCACATTGGTGTTCAGCTCTGTAAATGACACAAAAAATAACCCAAGGCAGCAGACACAGCAGAGCTCAAAGAAAAAAATCATCACATTTCACATTCCAGTGCATGAAGTGAATACTGAACTCATCTAGCTTATAACAGTATATCAAAGTTAGCAAAGACAAATGTCTTTCCTAGAAAAAAGATATTGTTTCAGCAGCGAGCTATAAATTAGCTACTAGTGTTTAGGATGTAGTAAGTGGTCTTTATTTTAGCAGGAGAAAAAGCCACTCTTTTCAAACTGAGTAAGGACATGTCATACTGCAGATTGAAGCTGGGGAGCTGCCTCTGGGGACACCACAGTCCGTTTTTGCTCTGCTTTGGAACCATCCATATTAGAGACAAGTCACTATTTCATGTCGTTATCGTTTTTATGCCTACTGGGCCTTTACATAGCTCAAAATAAATTAAAACATTTATTCTGGAAGTTAGCTCAGAAACGTTAAAACATGGAAGGGACTTTTTGTCGCTGTAAATGTCTGGAACTTGTGGATTCAAACCAGCTCCAGTTCAGTGGAAAAAAAAACAAGAACAGCTTCAGAGCAATTTGCAGTAGCTGAATATTTGGCCTGTATAACTGTCAAAACAAGGACTCGAGAACGTACGTCCTGCAAATGCTCATTATTGAGCACTGAGTTGCTTTGGACAGTTCAATTTTGCAAACCGTGTGCTCAGCAGTATTTGCCCAGCTCCTAATCACCACTGGTGGGAGTCCTGCTGCTGCTCCTTGCCCTGTATGCCACATCAGCGCCCACAGTATTTTTAATATTAGCCCCCACAACTTCACTTGCATCTCAAGCGACTGCTGGAGAACACAAAATAAATTTTTAACTGGTTCTCACAGATTTCATTTAAGAAATGAGGTCGTTGCAGGTTGAAAACCAATCTACCTTTCCTTTCACTTTTAAAGCCACCAATCTGTAACTTCCACATTCCCAATGTACTCTGCTCCTGAACTGAAATCCTAAAGAGATTTTGCAAAACTTTATTAAGACTTCAGTCTGCCTTCAACTATTCCTTTCACACCAGGTACACAATGGACACGGGCTAACGTGCTCACTATCACATGCACCAGCTCGTCACCACACTAAGGAGAAGGGGGTAAAGGCTGCAGATGACAGACATGCCATCCCACCCCCCTCAGACCCGTCTGCAATAGGTCCCACCTCTCACTGCCTCAGTCTTTTGGGATCAAGCCCACTCTGGAAGGAAGACAGTGAGTTTGAGCTTCTCCTTGTCCTGAGCTGTCATGCAGATGTGGGATTGAGGCTGTCCTGGGTGTCTGTGGATCTCCAGGCTGCTAAACACAACAATCAGGGATGACTCACTGTCACTCTCATATGCATTAAATGGTTCTGTCAATTTTCTGACTTGAATTATTGCTGTAATTGTTGTGTCTCCCAGCTGAGGAGCTGACACAAGGGCTGACTCAACCACGGAGAGCTCCAGCAGCCATGCTGGGTCAGGCTGCTCATGATGCTGGGGCTCAGACCTTGCCCTTACCCATCAGAAGTCATTCTCTCCCACCAGGTAAGACAACGAAAGAGAGCTCCCCTCGGCAATATCTGACAGATCTGCACTGAAGTTTCTCTCCAGGAACACTTTGCATATCATATTTTAATAGAGTCTGACTAACAGCTTTAGCTTCACATCATGTCTAGACAAAGTGTCCCGCTGTGGGCAGTTGCCTGGAAGGGCACTTGAAACAGCTGTGGGTGAATAAAACAGAAACTGTGGAGAGCTGACATGTTGGATGTCCACTGCATTTCTTTTATTTATTCTCAGAAAAGTGAAAATAATGGGAATCTGGCTCAGGTTTTAGGCAGAAACAGGCCAAAGCCTCAGTATTCATTGCTTTCTGTAGATGTCCATCACCCAACCACCTAGAACAAAGGAAATAGCCAGAAGACAAGAAATGGAATAATTAAAAGTTCCACAGAAGCTTTTAGAGGCTAAAAATGTGAACAGGCACAAGCTGCATAAACAAGGTGTTTCACCAAATGCTCTCCAGTGCTAAGGGCTGTCCCGAGCCCAGGTATGCCCAGCTACACCCTGGCTGACTCTGACAGTGCAGCCTGTACCCAAGCATTAACCAAAGCTCTTTAGCACCACACACTCCACATGTGGGGAAGGGATGCCCAACACACAGCCTAAAAGCACCACAACTGCAAAGTCACAGCAAACTGATGCTGGAAACAAAGAATGGATGCTGAAGTATTTGTAGCCCACCAGAAAGCCTCTACCACTTAGAATCATAGAACGTATTGGGTTGGAAGGGATCTCCAAAGGTCATCTAGTTCAACCTCCCTACCATAAGCAAGGACATCTCTAAGTAGGTCAGGTTGCTCAGAACCCCATCAAGCCTGACCTTGAATGTCTCCAGGGATGGGGCCTCCATCACCTCTCGGGGCAACCTGTGCCAGTGTTCAACCACCCTCATATTAAAGATCTTTTTCCTAATGTCCAACCTAAATCCACCCTTTTCTAGCTTAAAACCATTACCCCTTGTCCTGTTGCTACAAACCCTTGTGAACAGATCCTCCCCCGCCTTCCTATAGGCCCCTTTCAGGTATTGGAAGGCCTCTATAAGGTCACAGAATCATAGAATGGTTTGGGTTGGAAGGGACCTCCAAAGGTCATCTAGCCCAACCCTCCCTACAATCAGCAGGGACATCTCTATCTAGATCAGGTTGCTCAGAGCCCCATCAAGCCTGACCTTGAATGTCTCCCCACGGAGCCTTTTCTTCTCCAGGCTGAACAACCCCAACTCTCTCAGCCTGTCAACCCCAACTTCTCAGCAACTTCAGGAGTTTGCTTGTCCTTGCCACGTTCCTTGTTAGGTGAACATCTAGACACAAAATTGGGTCGCTGCTTTTCTCCATTTAAATGATCTATTTAAACTGAGTGCATTTAACTCCCTTTCAGCGCCTTTTATTATCCTCTAACATGCCGTGGCACGATTACAGCTTTAAATATTTACTTGACATTATCTTGCATCTGGCAAATGTTTTCCGATCCTCCCCAGTAAGTCCCATGCAGGATTAAGTTACCCACTGGTCTTTGCACAGTTCTGCTGGACCCCATTTATTCCACTGCAATTCTCTCCGATTCAGGTCTGCGAAGTCTAATGAGTTTTCCAATGATTATGTTATGACAGATGAGATTTGCAGAAAGCAGACTAATTTCTAGGTTTCTATAGAAGTCTTTTTTCCTCCATTAGGACTTCTCAGTTTCTAGGCTATTCAAACCCATATAAAGCCCAGCTATTATTCTGTTAGTGCTGTCAATTTGCACGCACCTTCTCCGTTTATTCTCTTTCTTATTCTTAATTAACTATTTCATACTGTAAATTTCCATTTTTAAGATAAGGTGCTGTTGTCACAACAGTCCTGTAAGTGAGTCATTATAACTATAATGCATTCATAAATAACACATTACAAGACTGAAAATAAATATTTTTCTACAGCCGTTGCCACTCAATTGACCTACATGTAATAGAAATTGGGCACTCATGAAATTAAAACTGAATTTTAAAATTCATTTTCAAAGGCTTATTTCTCTGAAAAAGTTACTGCTTCTAATTCTTTTCGGTCAATGTTATTTTCTTTTTGATCCTAAAATAGAAATTAGAACACTAAAATAAATAAAAATGACAGCCTCTGGGTGGAGAAGTGAAGTAATGAAGGGTGACCGAATTTCACTGAAGGCCAGGGCAATCACAGCCGGGGAAGGAGAGAGGAAGGGGAAGGAGAGAGGAGAAAAGCCAACACACAGATATCTGCTAATGAACCCATGGCAGGATAACAGCATTCTCAGATAAGTCTTCTGAAAAACTTGCCAGACTCAACTTCTCCATGCATTTCTTCATGGGGCTTCACAGGCTTTTTCCTGGAAACCTGGTTTGTGTTTCAGAGATCCAAGAAGCCCATAAGTCTGCCCAGGAGCTCCAGCAGACTAGAGCCACCTGTATGCCTGGCAGCTCCACAAGCCCCAGAGTCCACCCCTTTGCTGTGGCCCTGCAAACCCAGTGTGGGCAGAGCCAGTGCCTGAGGAGAAGCAGTACAGCCCTTGACCATGTCTTGTCCTCTAAGGCAAGGTCAGGTAGGAGGAAAGGGACCACAGGAAAGGTTTCCTCCCTCTTCTGCCCGGGGTAAGGGCAGAAAGGTCTGCATGGATCTATAACTATCATCTCATGAGCTGGGAGCGGGGGGGAGAGGCTGGTAGGATGACACGTGCAATTTATTCTCACTGCTGGCAACAACATGCCCACACTGGAAGCTAGCAACATAAAGGGCCTCAAAAGCAATGGGACACAGCTTCAGAATGAGAATTAAAGAGCAAGGTCCTGACCATCAACAATCTCCACACATTTTTAGAACAGAGAGGGCAAAACACCAAGTGTGGTTCATCACTAATTGCATGTCCACATTCTGCCCTCCTGGAAGAGACAGCAAATGCAACTGTGCTTTGATTTGATGTCATCAAGCCTTTTGCAATTAATTCATCCGTGCTCTCAAAGACCCCTCTGACAACACAGAGCTCCGCACAGACCTCCGGGTACATCTGAACAGGCTGGACTTGTATTTGCAAAGGCTACAGCAAGAGCCCATGGCTGTGCTCTTCTCCTTGCCTTTGCACAGGTTTCCATGCCCATAGGTAACACACACTTAATTGCTCACCTCCTTCTGGACATCACTCCTCATCCTGCTGAGGGCTCATAGCTAATGAGCAACAGTAACAAAATCCTATTTCATTGTAAGCTTTGTTTGGGTTTTCACAGCCTCACAAGAGACAACAAGATTTTAATTTGATCTCAAAGCCCATGAGTAAGTTAAGGAAATGATCTACCTAGCTGATTACAACCATAAAAAAGGCCAGACACCTCTGGTGCACAACAGTTGGGAACTGGGTGTCCTACGGTGCCAGACTGACCAGCATGAAGAGTCTGCACAACCTGCCCACTTCCAGGAATGCTCCAGCACAAGAGAACATTTTAAACGTTCCTATCGTCCTTCCTGCTCCAATCTAGCTAGAAAGGACTAAAGAGCACTTGCTGTCCCCACACTCCCTGTACCCCTACTTCTCCCATCTCAGGCATGATGCTGTGGGAATCACTTTGCTGGCAGCACACACTGCAGTCAGATTCTGCTCCACATACGTTCCTACAGTACTCCACAGACTGACTTTTTTTGCTTTTTTTCGCTGTGAAGAAGCTCAGCCAACAACAAAATGGGGACTGAGAGTTGCCCAAGAACAATTTTGTCAGCTTCTACAAAAGTAAAAATTCAAAAGGGTGCTTTTCCCCTGCGAGCTGAAATAATTGGGCAAGTCCACATCTTTTGGCTGACCCAACTTTGTGTTCAGTGAAGCACTCTGGAAAATGTCTTCCTGATTTCTCCTGAATGGCCTTTAAAACACTGGCTGTTCAGTCTGCTTAGTCAGCACTACACACAAAGCTATTAAAACCTGAGCCTTAATAACTAATCTCTCATAGTCACTCACGCCTGTCCCACAGAGCAGGAACATGATACCTTCCCAGCACTGACTGCAGCATGGACAATGTTTAAATTTCCTTCATACCCAAACCAGCAAGGTTTTAAGTTTATTTTTGGTTCACTCTTTATCACAGGGCTAATAAGTCCTGGTCAGATAAGGCTTTTGCAGGCTTTCCAAGGCTAAATCACTAAATGCACACCTCCAGCTCCCAGCGTTCTGCTCTTGCTGCTTCTGGCATATGAAGAGTTGAGATGAAAACAAGCAAATACTGGGTAAAAAGTATTCCAGAAATAGCTGAATATTTATGGCTTGTACACAGAAACCTGACTGGCAAGTGAATGCTTTAGGTAGAGATAAAAGGACTGACAGAAGAATAACTTTTCTTTATGCAGTCTCCATTTAATGAATGCATCAACACTTGCAGATGATTAGGGCTGACCCAAGTGCTTTGTTGTTCCTGTTGCAATTCTGAAGGGTTTGGACTTTATTTATTCTTTTTCTTCTTTTTTTTCCCCTCCCCCCATAGTTGCAACTAAATATAATTTTTGGCTTTGCAAAGGCCTATTTCCATTTATAGAATCCAGATGACAGGCTGGGGACGATATTTTCCTAGCTGAGGCATCTGCCTCCTTGACAGAGGGAGAGATAATCACGTTGGGTGAAACAGGCTCGGCGTCTGTGACAAGCTTAAGATGTCAGAAATGGGAGCATCGCGTCTTGTCCCTCTGGATATTTTTCTCTGGAGAAATTTAGCCACATCTCATGTGAAACGCAGCCAGCTTGCAGTGCTGCTCTGCCGCCAGCCACAGAGGGGGAGGAGGAGGAGGGAGGCAGGGGACCGCTCCGCTTCTGAGCCTGCCACAGTTTCTATTTAATTGCTTGCTTATTTATTTAATTATGGCAGCAACAAGAACTTCTGGCCAAGCTGCCAGCACGCTTTCCCCAAAACAAGTCGCTGCTCTGAAATTACTTTCGCTGGACAATCTTTCTTCCCTCCTGGATCTCCACCAGAAGGGGCCAAAGGACAGAGCAGCTCCATCTTCTTCTGCAGCCCCATCAAGAGATGTCACAGCTGACTGGAGCCACCTTGCCCCAAGGCAGCAGAGGCAGGAGGCCCAGGACACAAGGGGTTAGCAAGGGGACTGAGTCTGGAGAGGCATCTCCAGGTGGATTGAATCCTCAGATCCCCTCCATGACATGTGTCACTACCTCCTGGATCAACACTAACATCCCCTCCTCCACACTGATTAAGTCCTGCTTTTTAAATTATAGATCAAATGTTGTGCAGTCACAGATCAAATTATGCTGATCAAATTAGTCAGATCAAGGTGCTACTTTTCTTTTGACACAGGTCATCTGATGCTGCAAGATGCCACCAAACGAACCTTTCCGAAAGCAGATTCCTTCTCACTCTCATAACTAACTTCTTACCAGATGCTGAAGTAAACCTTCACAAATCATGGAAGGCTTCTGACAGATGTGCCACCTTCAGTGGAATACACAAGAACACGGAAGCTTTTTGAATTCAAGAATAACATCAAGCCATAAGTCCTTGTTTGATGCAGAGGACCGTTAGTAGAAATATTTTAACCGATGTTCACCTGAGACTTTTTTTCTAAGGAAGGAAGTTTTTCTTAAACTGATTTTTAAGCTACTGTTTTGTAATGATTGGCACTGTATCATGAAGAATCTCCCCCAGCCTGTCATAACAGGAGTGCCAGTAGTACTCTTCACAAAGTTTGGAGCTAATGAGGCGAAGAAAATGCATTTTTTCCCCAACATTATTTCCCAAGAAACTCAGAAATGGGCCCTGACTCAGAACAAATGAAAAAGTGCCATAGAAAATAATCCTACTGAAACTATCAAATGTTCTGGAATCCAATGCTTCCATTCCCTTGACAGCAAAAACATCAAAAGCAAGAAATGCCAATACCTGAAAGATAGATAAGGTGATACTAGGAGAGTTTCTGCCAGAGACACACACACACTCTTTGGCAAATCTGAGCTCTGGTCCAACACAGCCACTCAAAGACCATACAGTAACCAAAAAGTGCTCCTTTGGAAACACGCCCCTCAGGCAGCTTAGGTGAGCAGACAGGCAGTGCCACAGACAGCAGACAACTGTTATTTGACCAGCTATAGTCTATTTACTTTACTGCATGGTTATATTTGTTGTGTAAATGCTACCACAGCAGATGAAATTCCACTTGAATTGCCTGAAGCCAAGGTGCCAGCCCCACACCCCACCTCCTCCCTCTGCCTGGCTACACCTTTCCCTCTCTCTGGTGGTTATGTCCCTGCTGAAACCCAGGAGGACCAAGGTGACAGCAGAGGAGAACAGAAGCAGCAGCTTTTGGAGAAGAACAAGATGATGCTGAAAACCAGCTTATTGCCAGACCTACCTAAATAACGCAAACCTCTAGACTCCTCACCAGTCCTTCCCTACTATAGTCACAACTGTTTCTCCTGATGGAGTTTCTTTCTCCCCACTCCTGCTCTATTTTGGGCCCAACATTTTTGTTCTGTACTATGGATCCTGTAACATAACAGGCTCTCACAACATTTGCCTTGTTCTGACACTTCACTAGCAGCTTCTGCAGGAAGAGCAGACTGCTGTACTGCCTACCACAGATTTCTATAAACAATATATTTTAATCATCTTGAGTTTTCAGCGCAGTATTTGAGAGGTTAATTTAAGCCCTTCACAGTACAAGTGGTCTATATTCACAAATTTAATTACATCCTTGCCAACTCATTACGGATAAAGGAAAAAGTCCAAAATCTACCGTTGGAAGCCCACATTCAATTGCTACTCCAGTCCTCCTCCTTCACTCCAAGGGGATTTAAGTCCAAAACTCTACAGATGGGAAGATGTGAAATGTTTGAAAAATGTGCCAATCATTTTTCATACTCTCTTCATCATTCACCAGAGAATGACAGCAGAGCAATCTAGCAGAGGCCTTTGCTGCTTCTAGTCCTCTTTGGAACTCCATAAGCTCTGCTCTGTTGTCTTCTACCTTGTCCATTTGGCTTAGGCCAAACATCCAGTTTAGTGTAGGCATCTGGACAACTTGTCAATAAAAGAGGGGTTTGTGTGCTTGCTTTTTACTTGAAAGAGGCTATTGTTTGAATCCTGACACTTTTATCCAGCAACAACCACTTCAAATGGTTACAGACCTATACAAGCACATGCACGTGAAGCTGTTTGTGTTTAACATGTTATATTAGAAAAGATTTCAGCTGTGTCCTTGCCATATCACTAATGTCAGGGAAAGAGTGCTGGAGTGACCAGAGGAAGGACAGTGTAAAAGTTCCTCTGGCATACATATCCTACTGGATTTAATATTTTGCTTTGTACATTTAACAGTCAAAACTGTAGAAATGCACCAGCCCTTTTCAAATTTATAAAAGGACTCCAAAAAGAGGGAAGTTCCATGAATAAACTTTTGTGGCAGGGTAGCTTCTCATTTGCAACATATTCAATAAAATCAATTCAAAACCATTCAGTCTGGATCAGCACATAGTAGAAAGCTGTATTTAGGATTATTTTGAATGACAAGTGGGAAATACTCTTCAAGAAAAGCTGAAGAATAATAAAGGAAAGCAAATTGGCAAGAGAAAAGGCAAAATCATCAGACACCAAAGGCAGACAAACTGCAAAAACAAACTTTCCAGTTTAAATATAGCATATGAAAGTGGCTCTGTGGCTGCTCGGGTCTGTGTATATCACAGGAGAAGAAGTTGTCCAGGAACTTCTACTGAGGTACTACATGGAAACAATCCCTTGTGCTTTACAGGGACTTCTCCCTGAACTACAGTGCAGCTTTTTATCTCCATTTCTTCTCTTGTTATCCCAGTTAAAATTTCTACCACAAAGATGGAACAATTTAATCATTATTAGAATACAAAAATAACAAAAATTAAATGAGACAACAGTAACTCTATACCATCCTCTAGACAAGTCTAAATGAAAACCAGTTTTGATGAAGTTACTTAAATGTTTTTCCTTTCAAATCATTGCCACATGCCCTGCTGGTTATTCTAACCACCACAGGTCACCTAATTTACATTGAGTGCCATTTCAAAACAGCCTCAGTAACTCTGAGCTGAAGGGAGTGGAAGAAAAGCAACCTTCCAAATGATGCACCAAAGGGTGCAAGGACAATTTTTCTAAGAGAGGAGGCAGAACAAACATGTCTTGCATAAGCACAATGAAGCACAAAGGCTGCGAGTCAGAGAGCAGAGGGGTGTGGAGATGTGCCCACGGGGAGCCCAGTGCAAGGTGACAGAACATTAGAGGGGAAGTGGAGGAGCACTGATGTGAAACATTTGAGTGGTATGCTCTTACAGGAGCTTGGAAAGCACTTACTGGACAGAAAGTCCTAAAAGATGATTCACCGCCCATGTTGCTCTCAGAGACAGTCTCTCCTCCCAACCCGCTCTGTCTAGTGCTGATGCTTATGCTGAAACCTTGGGACTCCCTGATGGTTCCCAAGGCCCATGAGACTAAGCATGTACCATTCAACCCTCCTCACTGCAAGGCAATGAAACCAACACACATAGTCCAGAAGGGAAGCTGTGATCAGGTCTAAATTATCAGAGGACTGTGGATCTGGTATGCACCACAGCACAGAGTTTAAATCATGGAATAGAATCATGGAATGTTTCAGGCTGGAAGGGACCTCTAGAGGTCATCTGGTCCAACCTCCCTACACAAGCAGGGACATCTCTACCTAGGGCAGGCTGCTCAGAGCCCCAGCAAGCCTGACCTTGAAGGACTCCAGGGATGGGGCCTCCACCTCCTCTCTGGGCAGCCCATTCCACTGATCTATCGCCCTCATGTTAAAGAACTTTTTCCGAATATCCAGCCTAAATCTATCCTTTCCCAGCTTGACTCAATAGGGAGAAAGTTTCTTTCTTGCTGTGCTCAGATCTACTCTTTGTCATCTAACAATTTCACAATTAAAACAGAGATCATGAAAATATAAACCACAACTAGCTTGCCCATTGCACAGCCAGGAACAGACTGGTAATCTGTCTCCCAACTATATTTGCATACTGCTTTTTGCACAGTTTGACCAGGTGATTAGTAAGTTTTAATAACCATCAGCATGTTTCAGCACCCAACACAACCCATAATATAGCTCAGATGTTAAGATCTGTGCTGGAGACTCACTCCCTGGATGTCATGAAAACCTTGCAAAGCAATTACAGAAGCAAATAAATTATTAAGAGAAAGAAGTGACAGCTCTGGGAATTGATGTAGATCCTGGTGTGAATCTAGGTTGTTAGTGACAGAAAGTTATTGTTCAGGAGGTGATTGGTAATGCATGAGAAATTAGAGTTTTGTCCTGTTCTTAATGGCCCCTCACCAGCCACAGAAAAAATGAGCAATACAAGTTACCTTCAGGGTTTTGGAGCCTGTTCTTTCCTTCAGCCTGCTTCAGATAAACAACAAAGTCCAGCTACCTCTGCCCTTACCCTGGCTCAGAATCTGACCTTCCAGCACCCATCCAGTCACCTGCTTTGATGTCAGATGCAGAGTTTCCTTCCCCACCTCCAAGGAGCACTGCCACCATCTTCTCCCCATCTCCAGCCCCGCTCCATGGGCTTCACCCCAGAAACAGAGCCTGGCAGCAAGCGAGGCACAGCAAGCCTTGCACCCACATGCTCCCTCCTTAAATTGGTTTTCAGTTCTCTCACATGCGAGTAAAATTAAAACTTGCAAACTTCTGCTGCTGTCCTTGGCACTCTTGACATCTATGTATTTTCTTTTTGGTTTTTCTCCTTTCACTCTTGCTCTCTGCATCTGACACAGGACTTGTCAGAAAAGACGTAAGTGGGAGAAAGCACTTGGCAGAAGATGAAGACATTCAAAGAGAACTTTTTCTACAGAAAAAGAAAGTTTCCACCTATTTTTGAATGATTTTTTTTTTTTCCCTAATTGAAGACTTTCCAAGGAAACAGACACTAGCCACAAAGCGTTGGCTTAGTTGCAGACCTAGGATGTTCCGGAGCAGGACAAGAGACAGAGAGAGCAAAGGAAGGGAGATGGTTTTTGAACAGCTGTGAATCTTTATCAGCTCCCTACACCATCACTAGAAATCTTTCCATCTAAGGTTACAGGTCTGGCCTGTGCTCCCAGAGCACAAATCAACTTGTGTCCTCATCTGCTGAAATACCCATTTCTTTCACCTGGGTGAAAGAAGATTTCAGAAGAAAGATCTGCTGTCACTCCAGGACTGCTGCTTCTCCCTCCATCTCCTACGTGTTATCAAATAAGACAGCTCATGTAAGGACAGATATGGTAGTCTTAAGATGTAAAGAGATTGTTATGAAAACTTACAATACAGTGACCAACTGTTCTCTTTGGCCCTACAAGACATTGTTGCATATGCAGCAACAATATCAGATAGCATTTGGGGGGGGAATATATTTGCTAACACTCAAGGGTGGAAATGCTCTTTGAATTTGGATGTTCACAGTGCTCCTGAAGTTAATGAGATGCTCATGTTACATTTTACCTCTAAAATGAATCATTAATAGAATATCTCAGCTAACAACCAAGAGACCAAAGACCTTGCAAGGAAGAGAGAAATCAGACCTTGCAAGGAAGAGAGAAATCCATGTTTCCTCTCTTCAAATACTAATGACACAATTGAACTTACAAACCCAAGTTAACCTGAACACTCTTGAGGTGTTGCATTTATACCAGAGCCCTAAATAGACAAGTATACTTCCAACCAAAAATTTGTCTGTAAAAGCTCATACATATACATGGTATGCATGTCTCCACACATACTCTCAATCTCTGCACGAGCCTTGTACATCTTTCTGGTGCCTTTCCTTTGGTGCTGTGCCATCTATTCTATTATCTTCACATGCTCTGTTTCAAAACCTGTACAATTCCTCACATTTCCTATCCTTCCAGAAGTGGAAGAGATCTCTCAAATATAATCCCAGCTAACAACAATCCCAGTGTCAATGGTGCTGCCTGAAAGTCAGTAAATAGAAATATGAATCTGATTCTCCAGCTTCTACAGCATTCCTCTCCAGAAAATCATTAAACTGCAGGCTCAATGTTACACAGCTTAAATCATGTCCTTTTGTAAAAAGGTATAAATTCCAAACAATTGAATTGTGATTCATTATCTGTCATTTTCAGTCAATATATCACATCTAGCAAATATTGATTTACGTGTAAGATCACCAACTTTGCAGTTCTATTTTCCAACAAAGCCATTCAATAAGAGCTATAATAACCAAGAACTGATAGGCAATTTTTCCAGTACACACAAATTAATCTTTGCTAATTTGAACCTAAATGACTCCAAAGTTTCATGATTCATTTTCACATGGAAAATTGCAGGTGTTAATTTCTCTTTTGGTCACATTATTCTTCTATTTTCCCTCCATCTTACCCTTTGGTTATTAAACTCTTTGAGTATCTCATGCTTTCATTTTATTTGCTTCACATATTTGGCAGAAATGCAGATTTCCCTTCCCCATCTCTGCATGTATCTTTTAGTTCTGACTCTCTTGCAAAGTATTTTCTCATCTGTTAAAATCTTCCAACACACCCTCCTGTGTGACATCTGCAAATCCAGACCTGACATCCTACTTTGCAGAACAATTTCAGACTGATTTTCCAAAGCAGTCGGGCAGTGCTCACATGCCCCCATCCAAAGGAACCATCTTCCCACCAGCTGCTCCTCACGTGCCTTGCCTCCAAGGTTTCTCTTCACAGCCTTTATTACAAGCCCAGCTCTCACATGGGCTGTGGTACCACTGTACTAGCAAACACCATGCAAAAGTGGGTAACACCTGGTCCTAAAGGTTTTGCCTAAGTGTATTTGTGACTTGGTATGAAGTGGCTCTGTTTGTACTCTGCAAATGCAGTGGGATTTCTGCTTTCCTCAGAGCTGGGCATTACAAGCTCCTCTGCTGCAGCCCTGCTGTGGCTTCCCCTCTAAAACCTGTAGACTGATTTCAGGAGAGTCTGCTTGGCAGTAAATTAAATTGCTCCCCCCCTCTTTTTTTTAAAACATTAAGCAATAATTTTCTACTAGCCTTCTCAGTTTTA
This sequence comes from Brachypteracias leptosomus, assembly GCA_013401335.1. Lineage (NCBI taxonomy): Eukaryota > Metazoa > Chordata > Aves > Coraciiformes > Brachypteraciidae > Brachypteracias > Brachypteracias leptosomus. The sequence continues at coordinate 422,775 of VYZX01010008.1, read as the reverse complement.
AGTCTCTGATATTCATTATGATGTCATTTCAAACTATAGACCCCAAATGCCCTCCAAAATCACATCTGATACAGGGGTATCAAAGCATCTGTTAATGGCTGAAAAGTTGCTTTTTTTTTTTTTTTTTAATTGATGCTTTTAAGCACTTCAATCACCTCAGCAGTGATTCCATTCTTTAAACCTCTACGTATGGCCAGAAAATGGCTTTGGTTTTCCCACTAACTCTAGCTTGTTAAACAATTCTAATGCCTCAGCAGGGTCAGTACTATTAACAAAAACCCCTTTTGCTCACTGTCACTCTCAGGATGCCCATTCTGCTCCACAAAGGGGGTTACCAGGCACCCTCCAGTTAACTCCCCCAGTTGGTCCAGTTTGCACTGCATTCACAGAACTACCACTGCATTTTGTCATTTTTTAACATTTCTCCTATTTCCCTATTGCAATTTCATATCTTCTATCTCTAGTATTTTTAATAACAGCCAGTGAAAACTCTGTGTCATTGCATACAATCAAGAGGAAACTATTTCATCTTTAGCTTACTCGGGTAATCAAGAAAGGGCAGTTCTCTACACTGACTTTTCATGTCACAGATAACCAAACCAAAAAACCACACTCAACTAAACTTAATCAAATATTAAGAACTTCCAACGTTGAATGGTCACAGGCTTTGCCTTGACTAGGCAAAAGATGAACCCTGTGCCAGAAAATAAGGCTGTTGTGATGGAAGGTGACTATCCCAACCTTGCACAACACCGCACCAAGATAAAGACCAACCACATTAAAGCTTCTGCTTGCCATATATGCATCTTAATAAAAAAATGGCTTTTTCCCTCAAGGGCAGACTGGTTTCAGCCCTGCACAGGTACCACACACACAGCTCCTGACACACAGGGGAGGATTGGATCCCTGATGTGAACACAGGCAGTGCTGTGCTCGTTCAGGAGCTTTAGCTCGTTGCCATTAAAATTAAAACAGAGGCACTGTTGATCTGAAACAGCCACCCGCAGTTACACATGCAGACCTGGCACCCCAACTGTTGGGACTGTTATTCTAACACCTATCTGTTGCTACACGGCTGTTTTATTAATAGAAAGGATCACCCACAGTCTGAGGCAAATTTAAATTCAAATTCTGCTATTTCATGTCATTGTACAATATGGCAGGCGGCTGTTTGATTTGGTTTCAAGTAAAGCAGGCTGACAAACTTCCTTCCAAGCCATTAATTCAGAAATGTAATAAGGCTAACACAACTGCACTGACTCATTAAAGCAATCCGATGTAAGCTGCACTCATTAGAGCAGCCACCATCCATATTCCTATGACTGCAGCCTTGTTTTCAGACACCATCAGAGATGACCTGCTGTGCCAAATGCCTCTTCTGTCTCAGGAAAACTTCAGAGAAACAGCAAAATGGAAAACCTTGATTTGCTCAGGCCTTAGAATCCATTCAAACACAAGACTATTACAACATTTTGAGTCTCTCTTTTTATCCAGAAAAAGGTTATTTCACTAGATAAGGGGAAATTCTACAACCATACAGATAGTACTGCAAAGATAGTGATGCAGGACATAAGTTTACAGATAAAACTCATAAACTCTCTCCAGTATTTGGTGGGAAAGATGGCTTAAGAGTAGGGAAGATAAAATATAGAAAACACAAATTATGAGTGTGCCATAGTTGAAATAATAAGAACCAACCTGTGACCTTGGCGTGCAGCCCAGGCTACCTGTCAGTATAAAAACCAGCTGTGGAGAGACAGGGCCATTGCCCAGAGGCAGGGAGAAAAATCTTTCTGTGCTTAAAATAGGAAGGACACCAAGAAAAGGTACCAAGACAATAAAGGCAGCATTTAGCCTTTAAGCAGGAACCTTTACAGGTGTTCCAGTGATCAGGTTTGGAATAATTAAGCCTGGCCCTTGAACTAGATCAACCTGTTTCAGTAGCTGGAGGTGAAACACAAAATCCTTGAGCAAGACTAATTCTGAGTCCTCCATAGAGAAATTAAATAGTTTGTCACAAAGCAGCTTGTGTTCTCTTAGCTTGCTTTAAAAAAAGTTATTCATCTAACCAAAGGGAAAGAGAAGTGCAGCAGACTTTTCATCCCCTACTACAGAGTAAAACCAGCTGCCTAAGAACAACAACAACAAATGAATCTAGGTGTATATCTGCTAAACACATCTGTCCTAAACACAAACCTGCTTGTTGAAACTCAGGTTCACACTCAACATGTAATGATGTTGTAGCTGTGCTGACAGCACTGCAAGCTTGCAGCAGGCTGGTGCCCTCATTATGCACCCCCCTATAAACTAACTCAAGGTTCATATTAGATGAAAAAGTTTGCTAAACAGATGTTATGTATATATTTACATCAATTTCAAGCCACTACATCTCATGTAACTAAGCCACCAGTGCTGGGAGAAGTACCTGACATGCATATAGAGGATTTTGGGGATAGAACCAGAACCTTTCTGCCCCCAAAACACATTTCTCACTTGAGCTAAAGGAGACACACTATAGCTAAAAGTAATAACATATCCTAGATCCTCCCTGTGTCTTTCTCAATCTCTGTACCAGGCTCATCTTTGCTTCCTTCACTACCCAAGATAGATCCTTCCATGTATTCATAAAAAGTGATTTGGTTTCAAAGGGACTACTCAGAGACAACCAAGGAGAATTTCATCCAGCATCTTTATTTCTGAAAACACTTCTAAAGTTCTCAGTTCTTATTTAGAAGGCCTCCTGAGTAACCTGCTAAATAATTAATATCTCTTTCTTATTTTGCTATCATAATGTGACTAGTTGAAACGTTCCTTAGTAATCACTATATTACAAGAGAATAAAGTGATGCAGTGGGGTCTGAGAGAGTATTTACACACTTCCCCAGAGCCATCTGCAAAGGAGGTCCGAGCGGCTCACATCCCTTCTACCATCATCACACTGAGAAATTCTTTAAAGTTTCATGTCCCCTTCACAAAGGACCCCCAAATACAGTCTAATGCTGTCAGATATTTTGTGAAACTTTTCAATCTTCTTCTCACTCTGCTTGTTGCCATGCATCCTCGAGTTGTGTCTGGCCAGCCCTGCCTCTCTGTGCTGCTGCACACAGAAGATGGACAGTCCCTCCTCCCACTCTCTCATGGGCCACCACATGTGACAACTGATGGTAGAAAACTACTGTACCTTTGCACCTCCCAACCACTTGTATTATGACACCATCTTTATAATCTTGATGCCTATTATTGTAATGGAATAGGCTTAGTGGAATTCAGATAAATTGTCCCCAAAAGAGCCTTTGAGATGGACAGATGGCATTTCATGTAGGAGTGGTGGTAGTGTTTCAGAACAAGGGTCAGCCCAGCCCAGTGCTCCAGCACCAGCTGCAGGGTGATGCCTGGGAACAGGGACCAGCAGCCTTGTACAACACTGCCCTTCAATATATCCCCACCACCAGCTATTTTCAGCTGGGGCATGCCCGGGTAACTCCCAGGGGATTTATCTTCCAAGCGCTTTAAATAGTCTCCTTCTCGAGCCCAAATTGTCTGTAACAGGCACACAAACACACGGGTGGACAATTATTCAACATTTTCCATGTTCATAATCTCTCCTTGTTCACCTGTGATTTCTCTGCCTCTTGGAGATTTTCTGCAGCTTTTCTCCCTCATCAATCCTTTTCCCAGCACATGGTGGTTCAAAGGTTTTTCCAACTTACCCCACTCTGAACAAGTTTTGCTAATGCTTTGGGGTCTCTGGGTGAACATCATAAGGAGCCAAAGTGGCAGCAACAGCAGGAAATAGTTCAAGGAAATTCTCAACCAGAAAAATCCTCAGCTGCTTTTGAGAGCTTTCTATCCTTGAGCTCAGCACAGACAGCACTACAGATCAGAGGGAGCAAAGGCCTGAAAGCTTCACAAGCATTTCCAGATAATACTTTCAAAATTACTCCTTAGAATTGAGCTACATCTGGGAGACTACCAAACGTCTGCTGTAGGACTGCACCAGATGCAAATACACACACCAGATACATGCTCTGAAACAATGCAGCTTATGTTCTTTTCAGAATCCACCTTCCCTTTAATAAATGCTCTGTTATCAATGTGATCAGTTTTCACTTTAAACTTTTTTTTTCAAAAGAACTTGCTCCTATTTGCTGCTAAATTTTAGGTTTCATTTCTAAAGATTTTCCTGTTTGTGACAATAACAATTGTGGCCATACCTAAGTTCCATTTTTCTCCAACTTTCTCTCTGGCCAAGAAAATCCATATAATTTAGGTTAGTTAATGTTTTCTGCTTCTGTATACACAGAGTTTCTAGGCATTCAAACACAGAAAGAAATAAATCAAGAGAAGGATGACGAGGATATGCTATTGTACATTATCTTAGTAAACCTTTGGCCTTATTTCAGTGAAACAAATGAAGAAACCCCCCCAGTCTCTGCAGTAATTTGGAAATGAGCAAGCAGAATGAGAGTCAGGAGTATTTTAGTGCTCCAGGCTTTGAACTGACCAATGAGTTACCTCCAGCAATGCCCAAAGAGCCTCCAAGAAGCACACATTGAACCATGAACCAAGGTGATGAATACAACCCATTTGCTGTACCCTTAGCTTTCCACAAGTGCTTCTGTAGGAATCAGCCTGATGAAGAGAATGTGCATTTTCCATCACTGCTTTTTTTTTTTCTCATATATCTGTGCTATTTCATCTTCAAGGAAGTGGAATAAACCTGTAACAGCAGCTCCCAAACATTCCAGCTCAGCACTGGATGTTCCTTCCCTCTTCCCCACGCCACAGAACACTGAACTATACCTTCAAAACCTAAATATGGAAGAAGTTCATTTCTTAACTGAAACAATTTTAAGGGACATTGCCTCTTCCCAACTTCTTCTCTTCATTTTTAACACTCTTAAATTCAATACCATCATCACTTACCATAGCATTTAGAAAGTATCAGCATAATTAAGTATAAGGCTAAAATTCATGATGGAGAAGAACTGAGAGCAGACAGGATATTTTCATAAAAATAGGTTAGAGACAAGCCAAACAGTCTCCAAACTACTGCACAGAAAAGCATTCAGTTCCTCACTTGAAGAGGAATTTTCCCCACCTACATCATCCCTGAGGGTGAAGGAGGCTCTTGGAAAAATGGAACAGAATGTTTAAAACGCCAGCAGACCACGTGCAATACAACCATGCCTTCAAAAATCACCAGGAGGCCACCAAGCCCAGGCATTAGAAGCTAGGATCTATTTACATATTGTCATCGTACAGTGGATATGTGTTAATTTTGTCCAAAGGGCACTTAAAACAACGTGGCAACGTTACGTTTCTAGCTGTAGGAATGTAATCCAATCTGCCTTACTTTTCAGTGAGACTGAGGAAACGAACATTGCTCTGAATCACGTTAGGGATGGAGTGCCATTAGACCCCTAAGAGGTTGATTACAGTGCTACATTACAGTGAACAGTAAGGAAACACATTTTGTTTGAACCAAGGCTTCTCTTCAACAGAGAAGTACTAAAAGCAAAAGATTAAACCTATTTACAGTATGTTTAAAGAGTTACATAAAGGCCTGTAATGATCAGGGTTTAATGGTCTCTGTTCCAAAGCAATAGATCTGCTAAAGGACTTAAAGAAGGACAATCTTAATGTTACAACACGTCATTAGGAGGTGACCCATGGGCAAGGACTGGCGCTAGGACATTGACTGTGGTAGTTAGGAAATAACTAGGGTGTCAGGGAAAGAGGCAAGAAGAACCTTGCAGGCACAAGGCAAAGGAAAACAGGACCACAAAGGGCAAAGCCTGGCCAAACAGCCAAATCACCCTGACCTTGGAGGTTTCAACTGCCCAGCGTAGAAAGAGGAGCAAAGGCACCACATGTCCCACCTTGGCCCATGGACTTCCACCTTCCCTCCATTGAATCGCTCCTGGGTAGACTCACTCCATGGGAAAAAACCTTATCCAGCTTGCAGTCCAAGCCACGTGTTCATCTTGCTTTAACAAAGATAAACACTCAGGAATGCATTCTAGCAGCAAGTGGAAAATTTTGCAGTGGGAAAACCCAAGAAACGTTACTGAGCTGAAATCAGGCAGGCCCAGTTCTCATGTCCTCCAAACGTCTGGGTACCAGCATGTGCTACAGGCTGCAGGAGTGCACCCTACAATGGTCAGTGAGCTCAGTATGTGCAGATGGGAGAGGAACCTCAGCAGGGTGTGATGGAGAACTGCCCAGGCTGCCTGAGCTCCCTGCAGGAGCACAAGGATACAAGCATCCTTCTGGGAATTAGCATTTACATTCTGGTTGTGGGTTTGGGGTTTTTTTCAGTCTGCTCTAGGCAACTTATTCATAGTTCACTGGACACAGGCTGCCTAATAATCTTTACTGTTCCTGGTAATTCGTAATGAGTTGATGTAAGGCGATTTCCCTTCCTCCCCTCTTAAAAAGAATTTATAAAAAATATCTGTGCAGGAGTAAAAGCCTCATAAATGGAAGAGCCACATGCCCATGATTAGAATTAAAGGAGCCATCTGTTTCTTTACAGTCCTGCACATCTCAGACAAGAAGTACACACACGACATATGTCATTACTTCCATTTTCCTAATAGAAAATATTTGTCATGATTCCCTCCCACAGGAGTGCAGGAAGCTCCACCACCAGCTTGCAATGCTACAGGAACCCCTCCCACTGAAGCTCTGCAAGCAGCATATTCAGCTTTTTTCTATTCCTCTTCCCTCAGCCAACCCCATGTAGTTTTTCATGCTTCTGTGGATCCTTCACAAACGTATTTTCCTTAAGATCCACAGCCGGGGATCACTTGCTGAACTCCACCATCAACAGGAACTGCACTGTTGAGCTCCATACAGATAGTTGTGTCTTGCCATTTAAAAGTCAATTTAGGAAATGAAGCTGTTCATCGGATGATATATTTTTATGTCAAAGTACTGTAGCTTGCAATTTCTTTCCCTTCACCTACTTTCAAATTGCTCTGACAAAAGCAGACTGATGGAGATGCACCAGACATACCTAGACATAGCCCTCAGCATCAACTTTCAGGCAGTTACAAACAATTAGTGCAAAATGTCCCACTTTCCCTCACTGGCAGAAGAAAGCAGCAGCCCTGTCCTCTCTCTCCTTTCTCTTCCTCACACACATGTAGCCAGCTGGAGATCCAGGGGCTGAAGATCATACTTCAGGGTAACACACCCAAACAGCACATGGCTGTGCTCTTGTTTGTGCTGTATTAACAAAAGTGACAGGCTAAGATGTGTAAGGCATCACCTGTGGTCATACATATTCTCAGAGCGGTCTCCTGGAGCAAAAATGCCTCTTCTGGGGCAGGTTTTGGAAAAAAAGGTATGGTAGACAACACAGCTGCTGTTCCATGTTCCTCTCCTGCTGGAAACACTGGCACTGCACAGCTACTTTTATCTTGAGGTTCCCTGTACACCACAGCTTTTGGGTGCACCCCACCTCAACTTAAAAGTCTTGGTCAATTGTGTCTCCCACTGTTTCTAGATGCTTTTCAGATTCAAGGGATATTTTGTTATTATCTAGGCAAAAGAAAAGCAGGATCTGCAGGGCAACTGAAATAATTACTTCTTTAACCAACCACTAAAGTCCTGACATCTTGCCATGAAGTTACAAATTTACATATGCTGCCCACCAAAGTAGATCTTGCCAGAGGCAAAACCAGCACAGCATTTGGAGGAATCAAAACTGCCCCACTGAGGCTGCCCTGGAACGTGAGCAGGGAAGCTTAGGAGAAGCCATCAGGAGGCCACCATCACACTGAAACACATCTGGCATTGGTTCTGCTCTTCTGCTGCCTCAGTCCTGCCAAACCAGCCTATCCTCAAACTATAAAAGACAGACCAATGACAAATGTTCTCAAAAAACCTCCTGCAAGGGTATAAAATTCTTCCATCTAAAACATCTCCTCCTCTTTCCCTGCCTTGCCTGAATTCAAACACTGAAGAGTTCAAGACTACCTACTGTGCCACTGAGACACTGTGAAAGTATTTCTTCAGAAAAATCAAAGAGCAGCTTAATTTAAGCCTGTCTGACCTGGGACATTACCCTTGCTCTCAATTATGGAAAACCTTTAAATAGTAACCACAAAAAAAATTAAAAACAAGGAGAAAAAGTAAAAGTTGTCTGGTTTTTCAGATTTTTCCTCTGCAGGTATGAATGCTTTTGATATAAAACTATTTATCAGAGGCTATGAGAAAACTTCTGAACTAAACCACTGGCAGCCCTGCAGTTATGCAAAGGGAATCCTTCCTGGCCCGTTGTGCTCTCCCGCGCAGATAATCGTTTCTGTGCGTAGACACATTTCATTACTCGCAATACTCTGTGACCCTGAGAGGTTCTGTAAATTCTCTGTGTCAGTTCAGTTAAAAGCATTGTCTTCCTCATGTCTGTCTAGGTCCAGTTTCCCTGACATCTTCTGCATTATTATGCAGGATTGCCCATCCATGGCCATGGTTCCTTTGTTTTGATCATCTATGGAATGCATAATGATGAAAGATGCTTAGATGAAAAAATAAAACAAAGCCCTTAATCTTTAATTCAAGTATTGAGTAAGTTAATGTGCATTTTTAAAGTCCTATACAAAAATATATATAAAGAAGAAAAGCATCTATGTTTCTTTTATCTAGCCTTTGGAATGAAACTTGTAACACAAGATTTGTGCTGGTGCTACCATCAAAAAATCAGATTTGTGTTTCAGTGACACAAAGTTAAGACATACCTCATGATTCCCACTCTCTCTCATTCCACAGATACATTCCTAAGTAGCTATATGTACACTGACCTCTGATTTAAAAAATGAGTTAAGCCTCTGCTGAGGAGGAGAGCAAGGTGTAATCTAGATTTATTGACATTTCAGCTGTCCTTATGCAATTTTCACATGTCATTCTGCCTTCTAATAATTACAGTCTAATATAGAGCAGGTAGATAATTATACCCATCCTGAATATCCCTTATCTACACAGTAAAATCTCTCTTCAAAACATTTATGAAAATAAAATCAATGGTATACCTATTAGAAAAAAGAAAATGAATGAGGCAAGAGTGGCTGGGTGGAAATGCTCAACACTTGGACAAAACGGGAACGAAGAATAAGCAACATAGAAAATATGTTCCAGATTTTAAGCATATCTATTCACACATAGATTGATTTTTCCTAGCTTCCCTTTCACAACTTGTCCATAAGGCAGACCATGCTTTGTGCCAGGACAAGAGCCCATCAGAGCAAACTCTGTGTGCACAGACAGCACCAGTGCATCACTGGGTTCACTGGTGCTCTCCACTGATAGTCCTCCAGTTGAGGAGCTGCACTCTTGGCAGGTAAATGAGAACTGAGGGCTGCAGACCTACTCATACCAGCATGTTCTCCCACCCACTGCACGTTCCCCATGTTGGCTCCAGCTGGCACACCCCACTCACAGATCAGCTCCCATTGACTCTTGCCCCTGAGCTTCCAGGCACCTCTGGAGCCTTACCTATCTCTAAATCCCACCACCTACAATCACAACACTGAGAAAGTCAAGTCAATCTGCTCCCTGGCTTAGAAAGCACATATCCAATTAACAATGGAACAATTGGGAGTGCTAAATCCAGACAGAAAAGTTCTTTGAGTAAAGATTTTTTAAATGATACTCTTAGGAATTAAATGTGATATGGAAGCGATTTTCAAGCTACCTTCGATTTCAGCATGAAGGACAATATATAAACCTAAGAGTGAGCACAAATAACAGCAGGCTGATCTGTTTGAACCTCAGGGACAGCTTCTGTCCTGCCCCAGCCCTCCTTGTAAGTGGCCTATTTCAGGAGGAAATCAGCTTTCTAAATTTCAAACTAATACCCAGGTCATCAAATGTCCATAGAACTAAGCCAAGTATCAGCACCAGTATCCCTGTCACCCTCTTCAGCAGTGTCAGCCCAGAAGAAGATGACAGCAACAAACCTTGTATCTCTGGAGGTGGTTCCCTCCAATCACAGTCAAGAAGAGAAGAGGGAAATTATTTTGGGTAGAAAACCTGTGGCTGACAAGGCTCCTGAGGGTGGACACGCTGGCTGACATAGAAGCAGGTGGTAGCTCAGTGGTGTGACTGCTGTCAAGCTCACCCAGAACAGCCAGCAGGACCCAGGGCTGAACCCAGCAGGGGCAGTGCAGCCAGCATTCTCCTGGGTGCACATCACAAACCTTCTTCATCGCCCACTAGCAACATTAAGGTTTTTCCTGATGGTTGATTCTGATCCATTTTCATGTTCTCCCTGACAAAGCAGTTTTACTAGCCAGAAGCCATCCACATCTTGTGCTAATAAATGCTATGTATTCATTTATTTCTATTTATTAAACCTCTTCTATCAACAATAGGAGTTATTTTAAGACTTGGAAGTGAAAAAAGCAATCATTCAGCCATAGAGGGGAGCGTCAATAAACTGAGATCAGCTACAGAAACCAGCAATATGTCAGGAAAGCTCTTTCTGGATCCTTCCGCTGCTTCTTGACTAACAAAGCCTGGCTGAGATGAAGCACAAGCACATATACATGGAGGTAACTGGCACTTGCTACTCACACAAGTTTTGAAACGCTCTTTTAATGTTTTCTCTTTACAGTGGGAAGAAATCATCCAACAAACAGTTTTTCATCATAAACCTGAAACACCTACAACATAAAAGCCTACCAGCTCAGACCTGCTAAATTACCTGACCTGACTGCAGCTACTGTGTGGGGAAGAGGGATAACAACACATCAAACTCTTGTATGCAGTGCACAGATTGTTCTCTATTACCTGGAGGACATAACAAACGAGAGAACTGCATCTGGACAGAAAATGTATACAATTAAAACTTAAACCTCCGGAGGGATGGGTAGGAGACACACTTCACTGCTGCACGGTGCAGCTCTTGGCTCCGCTTCAGCTTGAGAGAAACACTCAAGCATGGGCGTCTGTTTATTTTAAAGATGTCAAACCATCAACCAATTTTATAAAACAAAAAGCATTTTGAAAGGAAAGTACTTCAGAATAACCAATATGCTGCACAGTTTTTGTATCATTAGAGTCCTTTATCGATGTATCTTCCCTATCTGCGTGTCTAACGTGGTTTCAACTCTTTACCACGTTGATTCTAAAGTGGTATTTCCAAGGAGAATAAAAAAGAAAAAAGATGCACAATGAGTTTTGGCAGTATCAAAACTTTTATGCAAAATTGACCTGATTCTGGGAAAAGTGAAATGTGAACACAGCGTGACATAATTGCATGAATTTGTTATTACACAGCATCCTAACAACATCTGCTTCTTTCTTTGCCTCGCTGACTTGCACAGTATAAAAAGCAGCCTGCACTAGATGCTGGTCATCCAGGAAGGACATCAGCTGACTGCAATCCACATTGCCAACTTGGTTGTTTTAGGCATATTTATGACATGCCAGAAATGTATTGTTATATAGAAAATAACCACCTTCAAAGCATCATCAGTGGGAAAGTTGAAATACTTCTAAAGCATGACTGAAAGAATAACTTGAAACCAAACATCATAAGAAGGGTTGATTTTTTATCAGTACACTCAAAGATTCTGCACTGGGATTTCTTTTGTACTGTGATTTATCACTGATTTTGTTTAGTGCTTCCTTATCTCATTTTCATGCAACGGTGTATTCTATTCGAGAATAAAATTTGATTCCCTCGCTCCTACTAGAAGGCTGTTTCAGGGTGTCATGTTCAGAAATCGATGCAACACAAAGAGAACACAGAAGCATCACAGAGTATCACTAACAGAAGCCTATAACTGCTTTCTCATGAATTCGCTCTTGCCTCCAGTCAGGCAGACAGTTGTCCTACCTAATCAATAACTCTGTGGACAAAAAGCAAGAGAATTAGGCCAAATACAACAATAAAAGGGCAGAGAAAATGACATTAAATAAGTGCTATCATAATTAAGGACTGAAAGGTACAGTGGCAAAATTCTCCTCTCTGACCTTTGCTGCTGATGAAAGCACAGGGTGTACCTGGACTGTGAACTCTGAATTGGAGATATAAATGGTGCTGCCAGTGACTTTCATGGATCTCCCCTGTGCAAATAAAACTCAGAAAACCTAACTGGCAATGACAGACCTGTGGAGGAAGAGAAACATTTTCACTGTGACTCGGAGAGAAATGGGATGTTAGAACATGAAGAAATAAAATAATAAATTAAGCTACATGGCACATACTTGAGATAAAAACCCAAATCCCTGAACAGATACTCACCAGCCATGATATCCAGGGGCTGTGCCTTTCAGCACTGCCCGAATGCTGCAGAAGACATGTTGCTGGACCAGGTGGCTTGATACCATCTAGGAGGACTTATGTAGCATTTCACAAGCCAGTAATATTTTACTCTACACAATATCCATATATTCATCGCTGTGCATGGGAGAATTCAATATTGCAATAATTAAGTTGTTGGTAACTAGCAAGAGCTTGCAGGACATCTAGGATGTCTTATCTCTGTTTCTTAATTAAAGATTTGCTGCCGTAGTTATGTTGATGTCAATATTTACTTCTGTTGCAGATACAAATTTTTAGAATTTCATATCTTTGGATAGTAGGCCAAGGAAAACCAAAATAAGAGGGGGGTTTATATCCCTCTGGTTGAGAGTCTTAAGATACAGAGTTACGTTATTAGCCTGTCAAACTAGGGGGAATGGGTCAAAACTAGAGGTGGGTAGATTCGGATTAGATGTTAGGAAGAAGTTTTTCCCCGGGAGGGTGGTGAGACACTGGCACAGGTTGCCCAGAGAGGTGCTGGAAGCCCCATCCCTGGAAATTTTGAAGGCCAGGCTGGATGGGGCTGTGAGTAACCTGATCTAGTGGGAGGTGTCCCTGCCCATGGCAGGGGGGTTGGAACTAGATGATCTTTAAGGTCCCTTCCAACCCTGACAATTCTATGATTCATTCTGGCAAGCAAGGGATCGCTGCCTTCCGCCGGGTGAGCCCCTGCCCCGCCCCGCCATGGCCGCCGCTCCGCTCCCCGCCGGCCGAGCGGCGCTTCCGCTTTCACCGCCTTTGAATCCCCCGCGGCTGCCCCGGCAACGCCCCCGCCACGTGACCCTCTCGTGAGCCTCGCTCACGTGAAAGCTGCCGGCACCTGCCCCGCCTCCCCGGCCCGGCCCGGCCTTCAGAGGTGCTGCTGCCGCCGCCGCCGCTTCGCCCCTCGCCAGCTGAGTTTCAAGGTACCAAGTTTTCACTTATGAACTTTCAAGGTAGAAATTACAGAGAAGAGCAAAATATGGTTGTGGTCGGGAACAAAGCACTTGAAAAGCCTGAAAAATCCCGAATGTGCTGTTGTAGTTCGTCTGCTATGCAGACCATATGGTGTATGGCGAGGACACGGTAGCTCACGGCCCAGTTTGGGTCCTTCTAATCATAATTCAAGAAAATAAACGAACCAAAAGGGGTTGAATCACCTGACTTCATAGCTGCAGCAGGGATAAGAGGGTGAGGTGGGGCTGTAATCCTCCCAGGCCAGTACACCGTGCCACAAGGCCTAGTAGAGTGCACTGCTCTGAGGGGAAGGAATCTGTTCCTAGCAATATAAACCCATAAATTCTGGTACTCAGGACAGGAAAAAGGAAAATAGTAGTTTAAAGGGTTTCTTTAAGAGATAGTTTACACTGCTCGGAATCAGAGGATGAACAGCTGATCAATTTTTGAAGCAAGGATGCACTGAAAAAGTGCTGGGGAGGGACTTTTTAAGATGTTGGATAGTGGTAGGACCAAGGGGAATGGGTCAAAACTAGAGGTGGGTAGATTCAGATTAGACATTAAGAAGAAGTTCTTC
>VYZX01010008.1:351046-405472 GCA_013401335.1 Brachypteracias leptosomus | reverse complement strand
TGGAACTAGATGATCTTTAAGGTCTCTTCCAACCCTGACAATTCTATGATTCTATGATATATGGACAGATGGACCAAAGGCATCTCCTTGCATCAAAACAAAGTAGGATGCTTCCTTCTTAAATAGCCCACTCTAGACCTGCCTACTCCTGTATGCACCATTAAGAAACTGAAAATTATTCATCTGTCTCTGTACAACGAAACCCTTCTAATTGAGTCTGAATAGATACAATATGGAAATTGCAATTACAGGAACTCCAGCTGCTGAGACAACATGAGCAGCAGCCACTGCCTCTAAATCCTGGTTTAACAGTGTTTTCCAAAATTCCCCGGTAGTGGATGTAGTCATAGAACCATAAAATGACTTTGGTTGGAAGGGACCTTTAAAGATCATCTAGACCAACCCCAGTAGTCCTACAGCTGTTTGAGCCCTGAAATCTGGCAAGAGGAAGGCACAAGAGGAGAATGCTGGTATTAGTAAAAAATAAAAGGGATTATACTTGTTTGGAATGAATTTTCCACTTTTCAAACATCAGTCACATCAATCACAGCTCCCACTTTTAAATTATCTCATCATTGTTGATATATTGTTTACATGACAATTAAAAACAGAAGGTTTATTTCATTTTTCAAGTATAGAACTCCCACTGTTGGATTTTTTTAACCTCCTCCCAAAGATGGCAATAAAAAGAATGGACGTGTTTTTATTATTAGATACAAAAACCAGCCTCACACATTTATTGGTTTTAAGAGCTGCTAGGTACAACTCAAAGACTAGAAAAGGAATTCTGGTTCAAGTTCCTTCAGATTGAACTTGTACTTCAGTCAATTAATTAATTAATCCATGACTTAATTTAAAATGAGGGCTCTCAATCCTGTCATGACATTCCATAAGCCCTGATGATTATAAAATATTAGTTCTCAACTGTTCTTGTTAATATAAGGCTGAACCAAATCAATAAATTCAAACGTAGATTAACTGGCATCAAAAGATAGCGTGTACCTTTAAACTGTACAGGCATTGATCTCTGTGTTCAATATTTCTTTTATTTAAAGACATTTAAAAGTGTAAGGTAACGGGAAGTCTTTCCACTGAGAAATGCAGGATATGACTATACAATAGGCAGTGAAGGACTGTCTAGTTTTCACATGCTTCACTGAGAAAGTGCCAGAGGTAATGAAGAGCCATTGCACAACCCCACCTGCCACTGAAAGAGAGCCAACGCTGAAAGGGATCTATTTTTAGAGGGATGCTAAAGGTCAGCTAGCTAAGGCCTTTAGTCATGCAATGTCATCCACACGTTAAGCTTTAAGATGCTTTTGAGCAAGGCATTTGCTATAGAGTAAATGGCAAATATCTTTTTTTTTTTAAGACATTACATATTTGCAAGTTCACCTTCAGTAAACAGTGCCAAAAGTGCTCTCAGAAAAAAGCAATGGCACAATTACAACTCGAGCAGGAATTAGAGAACGGCTGCACAATATAATGAGAGTCTCTGGAATGCTGTCATGAACCTGTTCCCATGAGAACAGAGAGTCAGAGGATGGGTTTTCAGGAAAATACGTAACATTTTTAAGTTCTTAAAGAGCCATTGAAATGTCCTACATTCTACAGGATGCCATAGAACTGGGGGGAAAAAAAAACCCACCTTCTGTGTGTACACCATAAAAAAGCATCACATCACATACGTGCACATACAGAACACCCTCTGATGAGGGGTGAATAAGCCTAAAATCTCATCCCAGGTGGATAAGGCTGGGACCAGGATTACACAGCCTCAGCCTGGCCACATAAGTGACACCGAGCAAAGCCCCAGCAGCTGCATTACTCTGGCTCTGAGCAGCATGAGGACTTCAAGTGAGTTTACAGAGTCTGAGACCTGCTGAGCCACCTCATCAGGAAAATAATGGTTGTCACAAGGCTTCACCTACAGCAAAACACAGCCCATGCAGGAAGACCCATGTGAGCAGTGATGCTATCCACTTACTAGAAGGTGAGCAGGATGTTTGGCTGAACAATTGCATAGGCTGAATTCAACAGTAGGTGAGCCAAATAAAGTGGGAAGTGTAGCTACAGCCACACAGAACACCTCATGGAGTAGAGCCCAGGCAAAGCAAGTGCCAAGGACCAACAGGCAGAAGACAGATGTGGGGCTATAGCTGAGGAGCAGCCACGGGGCTGTGACTACTGGCACAGAAAGGAAACGGCCTCCAGGTCTGTGCAAACCAAGTCTTCTCTTTTTGTCCAGCTTGATCTCCTCCAGCTGGGGTGGAAGCTGGCATCCTGCCCCAATGCACCTGATGGAGGAATCATGCCCTAAGCTACGTATGCACTATTTAATCCCTTTGCATTTGCAAACAGAATTTTTCTTCCTGCTTGTGAAGTCTCACTTTAGCACTTCTGTCTAAGGTTTCACCCATGATGTCCAACTTGAAATTAAGCCAGTCTCATCTCTCTTCCCCAAAATGAGATTTCTTGGCAGAAGGGAACAGCTCACAGAATCAGAAAAGAGGAATCATCTTCCTCTCTCTCCTACACCTTTTCACCATGTAGGTGGGAACCCTCTCTGCCAGTCCTGCAGACATCATCACCCTGGGGATTTCGTATTCAATGAGGAGCAGCACTTCAGAGGGGGCCTCCTCCCCACAAGGAAACTAACCTGGCTTCTGTTCTGGATGTAGTTTGCTACATGGCACGTAAATGAAATAAATCACAAGTATTCCTAATTCTAATATCCAGGTCTTTGTCTGCCTAAGGAATGATCACAGTCCTATCACAATGAATGAGATGAACAACAGCACAGAAGGTCACTAGTGAAATGCAGTTGTGAGCTTACAGAAAAAATAGCTTTCTGCAGTGTAAGTCAATGCACAGCTGGAGATGCTTGCACACAAATGATACGATAGAATGGTGGGGATTAATTTCATGTTTAAATTTGCAAAATAAACATACAGAGATAATCAGAATATCATTATTTTTGACAGCTTTGTAGAAAGGAAGAAAAAACAGCAGAAAAAATGAAAGAGAGAAAGAACACAAGAACAAAAGAGCAAGTTTTGCAGACTGACACCACTCGTCTAGGAGCCTTTCCAACTGGAGGCTGGTCCATGCACCTAACAGGAGCAAAAATGGAGTCCCTGAGGATGCTAGATGTGACTTTGAATGGTAGGAGGAGGAAGGTGGTCTACGTACAGCAGGAGGACACCTAACACAGGCAAAAGATCTGTAGCGCCTACTACTTTCTGCCCAGCCTTCAAAGACCTTATCTGCCCAACAATAAAAGGCTCATTGTACTTAGTAACTGCTCTCACAAATTGTTCAAGCTATAGAATGTGGAAAGTAGGGCCAATGAATTGCAGTGTGTCTTGAATGCTTTTAGTGACTCTGGAAAGAGAAGCAACACTTTGCCTGTACTCTCCTGGCAAGACGAGGAAAGAAAAGGGAAAAAGAACTAAAGAAGATGTAGTCTGTTGTGCAGCATTTCTTGCTTCACTGTTATTTTTATTATTTGTCATTGCCTAGGGCACAAGTTTACACTAAATGAAAAGTGGAGGAACAAGTTACAAGTTTTATTTTTTCTCTCCTACATTCCCACAAGTTACAGGCACTGATGTGCCACAACTTTTGTCCCCATTATTCAGAACGCGCCTTCCTGCTCTTTTATTGCACTACATTCTGTTTCATCTGAAGTTGAGCAGCAATTTCCTCCATAGCTCAGATCACAGACGTAAAAATGTTCACCACCATCAGAATGATTTACAAAAGGCTCTAGTCCTCTGCATCCTCAATACAGACACTGGCTTTCTTGTCTCCACTTTTATGACAGGTAGCAAATGAAGTAATGAAGTAGAAATGAAGTAATAAAATGAAGACAAATCATTCATCTTGGGAAGGTCCGCATCAGACCAATTAAAATAATGCCTTAGACACACTGTGATAACATATTGTACCTGTGGGGAGAGGCTACTAACATGAGCAAGCCCTGCAATTGCTATTTTCTCCAATTATATCCCCAGAGATTTCTAGCGCTAGCATAATAAGAGATTAACAAAATATATTAAAAAATTAGCCTCTCTATTTTTTCCAGTAAGCTATTAAAGGTGATGATAGCAACAAATCTCTGCCTACAAACCAGTCCTCACACAGGAAGCTCCCCTAAGTCAAGATGAACACCAATACAGTGAGAAATCCTGAGAGCAAGGAGGGTTTGCAGACCTGGGTGTGGAAATGGGTCGTACAGCTGCAGTTCATGTTATGAGCCCATCAACTTCCCTGTGAGGCAAGGACTTTCCTGAAGTAGGTAAAAATGCTTTACCCTGCGTTCCTGTTAGCACCAGAGGTGCAAAAGCTCCTGATTAGCTCTCTCCCACATTGCATTTGATGTCACGGGGCCGGGCAGTTCTCGCCTCCCTGCTCAGATCAGGGCTGCATCTATCCACACTGCATCACTGAGGAGGTGCAGGGGCTCAGGGCTGGGCATTTACATGCCAGTGTCCATCATTAGGCTAGAAAGAATCAAATAAAGAGGATGTAAATCCTCAGCACTCCTCAGTATAAGCCCTTCACGTTGCTCCATCCTTTGTGGTGTCTTCAGCAGCAGTCTCCTCTAGAGTTAAATCACAGGCATAAAACCTCTGGCTGCCGGAGTGATTTCAGGAGCTGTAACACAAACAGAGCCTCGCCCCTCCCGCTGCGGCAGGAGGCACAGGACCAGAGAGGTGCCAGAGACCAGAGCATGAAGACCTTTGTCGAGGAGCCAAGATCTTAGGGAGGCAAGAACAAGCACGATTTCATTCAGCCCTGCACTCAAAGTGCCCCAGCAACCCTGTAAAACTGCTGGCTGCATTTCAGAGCTGTGTCTGCTCCTCCAGCTACAGGGATACTGGCACCTGCTGTCACAGATTTTCCTCTAGACAGTCCTCTCGGAAGAGATGCTCCCTGGTCTGTGGATTCTACCATATGTCTATAAAACAATCAAAATCTGATTTAGAATTTTGTTCTTCTCTCGAGTCCTAGTCTAAAAATAGCACCCATTCCCTTCACATCTGTTGACTTTCAAACAATTTTGTAACACTGGTATCTAATTATAGTATATCACTGCTCATTACAATTACATGCCATTTACTGTTTGGATGGCCAGAGGAAACTCTTCTCATATTCCAAATAAACTCTCCATCAATGCCACACATGGTTTTGTCTCAAAGATCTAGCAGAAAAAGTAAAAAAATAAAATAATACTTTTTTTAGCTCATCATTTCTGACCACTTCAAAAGGTTTACAACAAAATTCAGTGTCAAAAACAATGAACGAGAGATGAACATTGGGGAGATTACAAACTGCAGAAAATCTGCTGTGACAGAGTTAACTGAAGCATGATCACACAGGCTATCAGACAAATCTGGATCACTTGAATGGACTGGCACAGCTTAAAGGGGTTTTTCTTTCATTTATAATTAACCACTTGGCTGTCACATCACTGTATCCACGCACTCTGGTTGTGAATGTTTACACTGAATTCTCTGTAGAAGACACAGAGACTGCGAGCTAGAAAAGGTGAGAAGGGAAGTTTTATCTGTGCACCAGTGAGATGCTAAGTTTAGCATCATGGAAGCAGCCAGAGCAGAGGGAGAACCATTCACCAGCAAAACAGCCACCAAGGCAGCAGCTCTGTGCACTTCCCTGGATGCCTTCATCATGGCCTATGGAGACATTATTTTGGGGTAACAGAGCATGGTGAGGCTTTGGCCTGTGCAGTCTGAAATGGGGCACAAGGAGAAGCTTCTGCTAGGAAGAGATTATCAGACAAAAGTCACTAATGCTCCCAAAAGTATCGGGTGACACAGACAGTGGTCTGTGTAACAGGAGATAGATTTTCCAGGAAGTTCTCAGGCAGACAAAAAAGCTTGTCATGCTGTTAGCAACGCTCAAAATGGAAAGTGCATTAAGAAATATAACAACGAAGGACGGAACTCCAGTTTAAACAACCAATAAATTAATTGAAGCAAATTACATATAGCCCATCCTGCTTTAAAAATAACTGCTTCTGCAGGAAATACACTCAAAGTAATTTTACAGAACGCCGGAATAATTGAGGTCAGAAGGGACTTCTGGAAGCCATCTAGCACAAACCCCCACTCAGGCAGGGCCATACAGATCAGGTCACACAGAGTTTATAGATTCAGGTCCTTGGCTACTCCTCTTACCTTTTCACAGGAGGTAAACTGCAAACACCCCAAGCTTGCCATTATATCTTTAAAATGCTGAAAATGCAGCTGTGAAGACTGAACCTTCTCATAAAGTCAGTGAAATGTCCAGTGCTTCACAAACCAAGCCTTCAGCCAAGCAGCAAGTGCATTCATACCTCAGACGGTCCTTGAAGAGGACATCCATATATAAATTAGATATTCTAAACTTGATGCCACACAGGCACCTTTCAGTGCCTTATCTATATGTGTACCTCAGATATTTTTAAAACAGACTTCACTTTCTTTTTCCTCTTGAGAGTATACTCCAAAGTGTAATTCAACTCTTTTATCACTGCAGTCAGGGTCCAAAAATGTATGCAGCAGAATCTCTAACACCCCCACCCCAGACAAGACAGGCAGCAACACTCAGCTTTGGAGAGCAACAGACCCACCTCACTGGCAAAGAGCCATGAAGGGGCATACGTGCATTTCGGAGGCTTCCCAGCATCACAGAGAGTCTGTCCCTCACTGCATCACCACGAATGGAGAACACCCTCCCAGTGCAATGCCAGACCCCCAGTTTGCCACCCAGGCTCTGCTCTCCAGCAGCTAATGGTAAGAAGGGACTTCACATGACAGTGTGTGTCACCTGCACTCACTGGGTGGTCAGAACTGCTGGTTATTTGGACCAGTTGTGTCTCATGTGTTGTCACATACCTGTCATGTCCCTTCTTTAAGTCTTTAAAGGAATAAGTTGTCTGCTTAAAGTAGTCAAAGGGAATGAAGTTTACGCTATCATAAAGCATCCACAGGGTGTCTGTCTGAGCAGACACTCCACAACCCAACCACAAGCAACAGTGTCATAAGACATTGAGCTTCGTTAGCCCCACATCTGATGAGCTCCCACAGCCCTTTGCAGAACAATGCAACATCCCTCCAAGAGGAACAAACACCACAGGGCTCGGTTCACTTCGGGCCCCTCGCTTTGTCTCCTGGCAGCTCTGAGGGATTACTAATTTTGCAATAGTTGCCAGCACCAATACACCAACCAGTGGGTTGAATATTTTAGCTGTAAAAATAGGTTTAAAGAAGGGCTTTCTTCACTGACAACCTGCTTTCTTTTTGCCAGCAGGCATGAATCAAAACAGAATCACAGTAGCCTAGCCTGACTTCAAAGGATGCGAACATTTAATTTTTTGCAGCTTTTGCTTCACTGTCCATTGTACTGCAAATACACCCCTGGGCCCCCAAGATCTCTTTTTCATCATACATTTAACATTTTTATTTTTTTTTAAGGATGACAATACAGAGAGAGGATTAGATGCATTTCCAGCACAGGCTGACCCAGCATGACCTTGTTTATTTTCCAGAGCATGTCCAGTGTGAGGACACACAGTGGGTTTCTCCATGGGCAGGAGCCTGAGCTGGGCCCAGTAGAGCTGGAGGGTGCAATGCTCCTGAGCTCCCAGTGCTGCTTCCAGAAAGAGCCCGAGCTCCAAAGGTCAGCAGATGGGAGGCAGCACATGATCTCCTTCTGCTCTCTGGCATAGCAGAGGACTAGAGATCAGATCTAGGACCTAATACCATGATGCAAGCAAGGCAATTAGTAAATGACTCTGCATCTGCAGACCAGCAGGCCTCCTATTAACCCGCTAAGTACATTATCTTCTTGGAGATCATAGATTTTTTCCCTTAAGCTAATTGTCTGTGTGTAACTTCTGCGACTTGTCATACCCTACTGCAGGCTCGGGCTCCAACCCTGCAGGGTACCTAATACCCTTGCTCCCCTGGCATCCATGGGGAGCAGCATGCCCCAGCCTCCCCAAGGAGAGCATCTTCAGGCTCCACAATCTCACTGACAAAGGAGAAAGGTGACATTACTCTACCAAACCAAGAATACTTCCTGAGGTTCCAAACAACCTTTTATTCATTAGGTTTCACTGGTGAATGGCCTGAACAACAGGCCCTAATTCACACTGTTTCCTCCATTCCCTCAAGTCTCAGTTCATCTTTATTCTGTGCCTTTTTCACAACCAGGAGAACATCAATCAGAGACCAAGCAACAGCCCTTGCAAAACGCTAGTGCTTATCAAGCAGAGAAACTCCACCAAGCAATACAGCCAACTTCAGCTAAGCTTAGGACAAAGAAACAAATTAAAAATCTCTTGGTCCTCCTGCCCCACCATTTTCTATCTACGAGTTAATGCAAACACCTGATCTCTTATGTTTAAGTTCTCAGAACTTTTATTCCAATTTAAAAGGTGGAAGATATCCTGGCAGTGGTGACCTAAAGCATCCATAATTCTTTGGAAACCCAGCAACAATCTCTTTCTGGCTTTCAGGCACAGAAAAGGCTTCAGCCTGCTTACTATATCCAAAAAAACCACAGTGCAACAATGCTGGCAATTAAACACTGGCCATTTTAACAAAGTGACTTGTATTTTAGATGTGATGCTGGCCATAAGGCTGCACACAACTAAAAGGACAGATATTTTTCAAGGGCTGCTTTCTATAGGGGGAAAATAATGTGAGATCCATGGGAGAGAGAAGATAAGGACATGCTTCCAGTGGAAGAAACCCTCCTCTATGATCTACCACACAGCTTGGCAACCCCACACGTGGGGGAGAGAAGTGAGGTGGGAGTAGTCATTAGACAATCCCAGTGTGCTGCATCAGTGAGCCTTTCATCTCAAAGGGCTGGAAGGTTTTGGCCACCCTTTGATACTCATGAATAACCTGAAACTGCTTTTACGTCAGTGGATGTTTCGCTATCAGATGCTGCCCAGGCACCACCTCCCTGCACCCTGGCCAGCTCTGTCAGTGATGACAGGAACACACGGCTGGACTGCAAAGGGGTGGCCAGGAGTAGGGCCAGCATCACATGAAGGGAAAAGCCCTCAAAAGAGCACTGTAGGGTTTGTATTAAAGCTGTGCAGGAAATGATACAACTGCCCTGTGAAAATATTTGAGAGCACAGAAGGAATATTCCCTTCTGTCTCAGGATGAAAACTAACATCTCTACAACCATCACCAGTCTGAAAAGTGTAAAATCAAATTTCAGTTTAGGTCAAACAAAAATGCCATTTAATTTTGACCATATTAAAAAAAAAACCTGCAGGGTTGGTTTGCTTGCCTTAAGCAGACCTGAAACACAAGAGAGGTTACATTCATCTCTCCCTCCTTTGCATTTCAGGTTTGTTGTTACTTTAATCTCTTTTATAAGAAATTCAGGCCCTTTTCCAGGGCTTTTTACACCCGTGCTTTATCTGGTACATCAATCACTTGTCTCCTCAATCAGCTCCACCTACTGTCACGTTGAGTTTCAGAGGCAGACGACAGGAGTACTGAGCATTTTGACATATACCACTCTGTTTCTACCTCCCCTCATACAACTTCCAGCTGATCTTGGGCTCAACTTCGCTACATGATGCTGTTCCTCAGCCCGAGGCTCCAGAGGCCTGTTGGCTGGGACCAGCTTCTGGACAAGAGCATGTCACTGAATGCTAGATTGACAGTCCTCCAGGGACCTGCCAGAGCAGGCTACTGAGGTACCACGGGGTATGCGGATGGCTTGATGTTGTCAAACACTTGTCATTCCCCAGTAAAAAACTCCGGTGAGGTTAAAGCAAGCTGCGTTCTCAAAATGAGTATTGATCATACAGCAATGTTCATTTCGAAACAGCCAAGTTATCTGATCATTTCTGCTCTTCCATTTCCTCTGTGGATAATTCTGATCTCACTTCTGGAAGCACATTCTGCCCCATTAAGATATTTAAAACCACAACACAACGCCAAGCTGCACACTTGCAGAATGCAAGTATCCAGCAGCAGCTCAGAGCAGCCTTTTGTCAATACTTATTTCATAAGCACTGCCCATGTCAGGAGCATTTTACAGATGCTTGAAATCCCATATCCCATCTTTTGCTTTTGTCACATAAGATGGCCTGTAAGGCAAATATAGCCCTCCTCTATCTCAACAGATGCAGTTATCACATTCCCACTCTTACCCTTCGTATTTTATTGAGGTGGCAAGCTCCACACCTGTCCCAACACAAAGAGCAGGACGAGACCTCCCTCAGGCAGGACTCAAACGTTTGTGAGGAAGCCTGGCCACACACACAGACACTGAGTAGCGGGTAGAGTTGTAACCCCCAGCCTGGTGGCGGCTGTTGATAAGACAGATCTCCCAACAGTGACCAAGTGCTCTCGGGAAGGGATGGAACGTGGTGGTAGGAGGCTCTGCTACTTGGTGGCCTTCAGCCAGCTGGGATGTGCATGTCGGAGAAGGTCTCTGCAGCACACGGGTCTGCCGGGTGGGCTACAGAGCAGGGAAACATTTTGCATGCAAGCAGAGAAGGACTTTGTGAGAACAAGATTAATATACCTGTATTCAGCTTTCATGTAGAGACTAAACACCCCATCACAACAGGCTGCTCAGTAATGCTGTGGCAGCTAATGCTCTTAACAATGTGCTTGCAATGAGGGGACTTTGTAAGTACTTCTATTAAACACAGTCCAATGTTTGCTACTTTACCACACCTTGACATTTCCAGAAGGTCACCTATGAGCACATCTTTCTTCTAAACTATTCAGTAGCAACACCACTCTGCATAGTATTTGGAACATTTAAACTTTCTCATGATTTCCCTCATGAGATTAACATAGGTTTCAAGTAATTCACCAAATTGAGAGCAACTGATGCTCTGTGGCTGTGCTAGGAATGAAGTTACTGCAACCTGCAGTGCAGTGTGGGTGCTGACTGCTCTCTGGTGAAGAGAAAATGTCACATAGTTCTGTATCAACAAATCATAGATGTATTTCATTAAGAGTTTGTGAACAATCCCCATTGGAAATAGTGTCAATAGACCTCTGTGTAGCATTGAAAACATGCTAAGGGTCACAAACTCCTGAACATCGTCCAATAACTACCCTAGAAGTGAACATTGAAGATGGGATCATAGAAATTGAAGGCGGTGTGATATTTCAATAAAACAACAACAACATGCCACTCCTCTTGCACACCCAAAGCCACCACCATTACCTTTTGGTCCAAGCACACTGGTGATTTATATTTACTGAAGATGAAAGCCAGACACAAGCCCACTCCAAGCCTTTTTCTCTTTCAACTTACACAAAGGCCAAGTTTAGCTTCAAATCAGACCAGCACAGGAAAGCTCTGTCCATCAGCTGTCAATGCAGTTCAGCTTTTAACCACATTTTGGGTTTTGCTTTTATGTTCTATTGATTTATATTGGCATAAGTGTATGAGTTTCATTTCTTGTTCTGATTGTCCAGTTTTAATATTTGTCACAGAAAAATTCACTATAACTGGTACAGACAAAGATTTAGACGTCAGAAGCTGAAGACGTAGCAGCATGAAGATGAAACTCTGAAAATTTTTGTTACATCTTTCAGCATTAAGGGAAAAATTTTGTAGTCTTACTACAATATAACAATCAAGCAATTTAAGAAATGAACAGCTGAAGGCAGAAGCACACAGAGTGCCAGCAGCATCCAATCACAGATACAAGTATAAAGACAATGGCCCTTTTTACATCACTGATTACATGTGCTATTCAAGTCTGTCTGGCCATCACATTAAATCTAACCATATAGATCAGCTCATGATGGTATCTGCAGAGAACAACAAAAATCTCTTGTAGGCTTTTCTTTTGTTCCAGTGCTCAAGCCTCAGCTTGGATCAAAAATATTCAAGGCAATTCCAAGCGTTTCTTCTGTCTTAAAAATAAACTCCCTCTTAGCTTCACTAAATTCACTGCCAGTAATTCAGCCACTGAAATTAAAAAAAGAAATGTAGAATCAAGTGAGCAGTTACCTCTCCACTGACCATGAGGAGACATTTGGAAACTACCACACAGACTACATGATTTCAGGATTTTTGTACTGTGTATCTGAACTAAGTGTACATACTCTTGAAGTAATTAGAAAGGCACACAGGGAACTAAAGTCTACATGCCACTAGGTCATAATAATCAGCCTAGCGGGAGTCTTCTAGCCATGTTCTGCAACTGAAGATGCTCTATAGATGTGGAAGTAAAGCACAGGACTCAGCAGAGAGAAGTGGTCCTCTCTCAACATAAAAATTCAGTTCATACTGAACCAAGCAGCAAACCTCAGCTCACTATTTGCACACTGAGTATGTAAGCATTTCTTGGCAAGTTTTCCAATTTCCAGAGAGCAAGATAATGCTGACAGAGACAAAACATAAAAATCTACTGTGCATTTCACTTCTAACATAACATTTCAACATATACTTTCCTTAATTCGAAAGCTGGGCTCTCCCCAGCAGTAATATGCACCAAAGTAATAAAGAATTCATTCAGACTCAGGAGCTGTTGAGTTATACAAGATTGCTTGTAGGCTTTGCTCTCAACTTCCTACATCTAACCTCAGGAAATTCCCACACCAGCTTAACAATAAATTGAGTTCTTTGTCACACTTAATGAAAGAACAGCCACAGAGTTAATTCCTGCCTGCTTGGCCCACAGCCAATACAAAGCAAAGAGAAATTTGGGGGCATCAGCATTTAAGCTGGATTTCACACACTTGCCACTACTGTATATTTAAGCAGAAGTAGCTCAGAGGTTTATTAAAAAGGGATCACCTTGATTGGCTGCAGAGAGTTTCAGAGCTTCTGAGTATCTCCAGAAAGCACAAGGAAACAGTTACCTGAATCCCTGCCCCACTTGGTGCTTTAGGAAAATTAAAAGGAGGGAAAAAACCCTCTCAGGCAACCTCAACAAGGCAACTCCAACTTGCTCATGGAGTGGCTGTATCAACCACTAAGTGCCAGGATTCAGGCAAGACTCAAGAATACTGAAATACTTTTCCATAAGCTGCAGGGTCTAAAAGAGCAAAAGCACAGTCCACACTGCTCTGCTGGCACCCAGGGCTTGGGAGATGCAGACACCTGACCTTTAGGCTTTAAAATATAAAATAATAAACGTGGATTAAAACCTACCAGGTGACCTAATGACATTATACAGGCAGATTATTAAAAGTGAAAAAACCAAGAAAGGTTTGGAAAAAACCTGCAGGAGGAAGTAGCATTTTAAATAAACAAGCAGCAAAGCATGAGAAAAGCTCGAATCCATTTGCTTGTTTGAAATATTACTCACTAGATGGTTCATCTCACAGCACAGGCTTTGTAGTTTATCCTCTTCAAATGACTCCCAGATAAAATTAGTCAGGTGATTTGCAGGATATATTGATTAGAGAGGATTTAGCTCAGGCAACATAAAAAACACCCAGCTTTATCTTTCCGTGAAAAGGAAAGAAGGCGGCAAGCCTGCAAGCCATTATCACTGTATATAAATTATGCTTTATTAATGAATTAATTAACTACATGAAAAACACTAGATTAGAGTTAAAATATTGTGTTTTCCCTCTTTAAAAAAACCCCACAGATCTGAGAAAAAAAGCAATACAAATAAAACAAGTCTTCACTGTTTGGTTTTGGTTTTTTTCTAAATGTCTGTACCAGCTGAATTCTCATCTGAACATTCCTGAAAAACCCTGAGATGAAACGTTCGGTTTTCTCCTCCAACTCACAACTTTTTCAGCCTTTGCCTATCAAACACTCTCAGTGTCCCTCTATTAAATCCCAGGCAACATGAACTTCCAAAATTTTTCCCACTGAATACTGTTTTCCTCGGGATCTATTTTAAAACATTCAAAAGACAAAATATCCTGACTATGCCCTGCACAGACTGAAAAATCAGGGATTCTTCTGATCCTGGGAAACAGAAATGGGCACCCTCAATTCCCCCAGCTGAGTGGAGTTCTCGTGGGGCTCCAGCTTTACACGAGACCTTCAGAGGAATGTCCTGGCAGCAGCTCAGCAAATGGTTTATTTTATTATAGGCTAACATGTCTTCCATGTTATACACCTGTGAGAACATATCTATGCTTTAATGTAGGGTAAAAATGAAAAGCCACCAATCTGAGCATATTGGGTAAAAGCCGGATGGCTCCCTATAAAGGGGTCAATGTTTAAGCCTACACATGCATATGACTATAGAGTCCTTTCTGGAATTGTCCACAATGCTTGCATAGAAAGGAAGAGAGTAACTTACTGGATATGATTTAATACCATATTCCTTACACCGACAAATGCTTGTACTCCCTCCAGCAGTGCCACCAATAGCAAGGCATTCATCAAAATACACAGTAGTTCACAGTCTGTGCCTAGTAGCATTTAAAAGTATAATTTGGTGTGAAATGATGATTACTCGAGTTTCCTCCAAAAATCCCTGAGCACTATTTGTGTCTCACAACCCTCCTCACATTGGACACTTGTCTCTCACCCAACTCCTGACCATGCTGCAGAAGGGAAGGAAGGTGCGCTCCAGAAGGGCAGCTGGGAAACCCACATAGTGGAGGTCTTAATACATTTACTCACTTGGTAATGACTCCTCTGAGATGGGTTTGCTGCATCTTAATGTGCTGGGCAAGGTGCACCTTCCCAATGGCAGAATACCTTTCATTAAGGAAAAAAAGGAAGGGAAAAAAGTCTCCTTAACACACTGCTTGCCTAGAAAGCTGCTTCAGTCAAGCCATGATTTGGGTTAAATCTGCCAAGTAGCTTTAAGTGGCAAAAAAAGAAGGGTTCAGCCTGGCTGATAGAACAGCAGTGGTGTCAGCAGCCCCTTCCCACCCGCTATCAGCTGGAGCACTCATCTGCAAGGCAATATCCTGCCTACCCTTGAGCAGATTGGAACTAGCAGCATTTATTGCCCAGGAAAGTGCCACAACTACGCTGCACCACAAGGGACACGGGAAAGACAGTTTTCAATCTGTCTCCTTGACATTGCTTTATTTCCTTAAACATTCAGCTGAGCCCAGGCTGACTCCACAGGTCAGCAGCTAGATACTTTCCAGGGATGAAGGAGAAAGGCATTTAAATTCCCTCAGGCTGAAAAGGGAAATGAGTTCAGATCTGCAAGCTGAGGTTCATCAGCTCATCCAGGAACTACTGGGGGAAAGTGCTATGTCCCAGATGTGCTCTTGTTTTATGAATCATGCTTCTCTAGCAATTAACTCATTTCAAGAGGATAAAGATGCGTCAAAGGTTTTTTTGTCTTTATTTTTGGTTTGATTTAAAAATATATTCTTGTCAGCGAGACGTGCTGACAAATTTTCTTTTAGATTCAGAGTGTACCTATTCTGTGTTTATGTGCTATTTTATATCAAGCGCGGAGCCAAGAAATAAATGCAGTTATTCATTCAGCTCTATGCTAAAGTTTCATTTAAAGTCAAAACGTAAAGTATCAACAGGCAATAGTGGGGTAGAGCAGTAAAGTGGCAGATTAAAAGATCCAAGAATTCTGCTAAGTGGGCACATTTCTATGCTTCCTTGTTGCCTTCACAGCCCTTAAAATCTCCATCATTGGCAAGGAAGTTCTCATGAGAATGAACCAATTCCACAACTGTCATGTTGCATTTCTGAGAAGACAAAGACACCAGCTCGGTTTTATCGTATCTGAGGCACAAAAACAAAACTGGAGGCCAGCAGCGCAGCCACCTCAAACCCACTTTGTAGTGACTTCTGTGACCCATCTGCTTCAGCAGCACGTACAGGAGGGGAAAACCAAACTCGGGAGTCACCTTGCAGGAGAAGACCTATAAAAACTTGATATCATCTTTCTACTCTGAAAAGAAGATGGACTCATTTGGTCTTGTTTTTTTCCTCAATGCAAGCCTGTTGTCTTTCCTCTATTTGAATTTAATGATACCTTGAGGAGTTTTACTCAGAGGTCAAATTGTTTCCCAGGGAGACTAGTTACAGTTATAGTGCTTGCTTTCAAATTCAGCTAAAAAAAAAGTATATATGTATTTAACTTCTGACAAGTCAATGGCATTCCCATATTCTGGACTTTGATGACTCTATGGAAAGGCTCAAAC
This sequence comes from Brachypteracias leptosomus, assembly GCA_013401335.1. Taxonomy (NCBI): domain Eukaryota; kingdom Metazoa; phylum Chordata; class Aves; order Coraciiformes; family Brachypteraciidae; genus Brachypteracias; species Brachypteracias leptosomus. Next base: position 389,363 of record VYZX01010008.1, on the reverse strand, counting down.
TCTTATCACTTGTACAGACCAAAGTTCTCCTGATGTCAGTGGGAATACTTATGCAAGTAAAGCAAGCAAGATGTATGAACCAACAGAATGTCATCCTTCACTAAAAAGACCCTATTTCTGTTGGTTTATGTTTAAAGCAGACATTCCATTGTTTTTCAAAAATAAGTGTTCTAGCCTTTAAAAAAGCAACCCACAAATCCATTGATTCCCACATCAAGTGCTCTGAAATGAAAATCTCTGCCTTAATCTGTGAAATCGCTGCTTGTTAAGCTTTTGTTAATTTAGGTCAGTCAATTGCTAGTAAAATTTTAAAAGTTCTTTGCAGACTTTCTGTGTATTCAGCAATTAAACTTCTACACTGCACCTGGTAGTTTCCCACCTTGCATTCATAAAGCAGATCCGCTTTTATGGAAGCACAGCATGTGGTGTGTAATTACTTCCGAGAAGTCAAGTAAAGCAGTTGGTCTCTTTTACAGTCCAATAACTTTCAATACTAAAATCACTTTAAAGAAACAATTTAAATGAAAGAACCAATTTGAGCTTTTCATGACTTGATTTTTTTTTTAATTGCTATGGTTGTTCAAAAGCAACCTGTGCTCCTTCCATTGTGGCATCTCAGACTGAAAGCACCAACTGATTCCTTTGCAGAGCATTTCATTTATCCTCATCCCCCTACAGCACTGAAGCCATAATCCTACATTTACTGAAGACAACAGGAAACTTCATTTTCATAGCAATTCAGGATTGAACCCATCCTTCCACCACTGGGAAGCTGGTCACCTGAACTGCACAAAGGCAGAGCTCATGTCCACAAGTCTGGAATGAAGTATTGTGCTGGACATACCAGCTACAGTTTTGGGGCAATATTTCAGAAACAGGGCACAAGAACATCCACGAGAGTATTCACATATTCCCTTAATGCTGCCAAGAACTTGAGTGTACAAATAATAGGATATGTTACTATCTGTGGGCATAATTAAGGGAATTTGGAAGGTTTCTCTGGATGTCCTGTTCGCAGTATTGTTCTCTGTGTCAGTAAGATTTCTTCTAGTCACTTGAGAAGCTAGTAGACCAGGCTGCACCAGCTGGTTGTGATGCTTTGACACACACCCCTAACAGTTTCTCTACACAGCTTTCCTCCTCAGGTTAGAAGGCACGGTAGGCCTAAGAAAACTGAAGTACGGAAGCTCCCAGCTTGTGCAAGATGTTATCCTCTCTAAATGTAAATCCACTTACACTGTAATTGTTTCTAACCTTCCCTTCTCTCACGTATGCCAGCATAAGCTCATGCATGTGTATGCACACACAGCCTCACTTCAAAATGACTCATTTCTTTTGCTTTCTCTCCCCCGAAGCCCCTTGACTCACTCACATGAGCACACTTCTACCCTCTCATTGCTTGTCAAATAAAAATTGCAAAGCTAAGTCACTCACTCCTGAAGGCTCCTCAATGTATTGCAGTGATTCAGTCCCTCATTAACATTCAAGAGGTGCATCAACTGCTCTGTATAACCATGTTATCTCACCAACTCTGTTGCTGTCCTATCCTCCCCCTTTTCTCCATTCTCCCTTCTTTTTCACATCAAAATCTCTTTGTTCTTTCCTCCCTGTTAGCAGAGATAGTTATTTACTGCACCCATGTACGACACGCCAAAGCCCATTCTGAGCTCTCTCACCAGCCCAGTAAAACAAATTCCCATCTTTGCCTTTGATAAATTGGAAAAACGTGGCACACAAAATACAGTCAATCACAGCGAAGCAGTCAAAACCAGCACAGTTACCTTCTTACATCACAGCTCTTATCTGAATAACTTTGATCCTATGGAGAACTCTACAGAACTCAACAAAATTTCAATAGATCAAAAATTGAATTCATTATGTGGAAAGACCAGAAACATATATGTGATGGAAAATTATTCAGACAAATCCTCAGGTAAAGGCTTCATGGAACTTACTGTGGATTTAAGTTATCCAGCCTAACCCCAAACTCACACACAAACCGTAGAGCTCTCATGGCCTCAGCAGAAGCAGGAATCAAGCCAGGCAATCCTAGAGACTAAGCAGCAGTTTTTGCAACCAGTGGTAAGGGCTCAGTCACCGGGCTGGATGAGCTACCACACACCAGCAGAACTCAGTACAGCCTAGAAGCTCGGCTGCTGGTAACATGACTTCTGAGCACAGGACTAAAGAAGGCATGAGCTCAATCACATTTACTTAGAATCATAGAATGGTTTGGGTTGGAACCCTGCTGCCATGGCAGGGACACCTCAACTAGACCAGGTTGCTCGAGGCCCCATCCAACCTGACCCTGAACACTGCCAGGGAAGGTGTATCCACAGCTTCTCTGGGCAACCTGTTCCAGTGTCTCACCTCCCTCCCAGAAAGAAATTCTTCCTAATATCCTACCTAAATCTACTATCTTTCAGTTTAAAACCATTACCCCTCATCCTATCACTACATTCCCCAATAAAGGGTCCCTCCCCATCTTTTCTGTAGGCCCCCTTTAAGTACTGAAAGGCTACTAAAAGGTCTCCTCAGAGCCTTCTCTCCTCCAGGCTGAACAACCCCAGCTCTCATAGGAGAGGTGTTACAGCCCTCTGAGTAACTTCATAGCCCTCCTCTGGATTTGCTCCAACAGGTCCATGTCTTTCTTACACTGGGGACCCCAGAGTTGGACACAGCACTGCAGGTGGGGTCTCACAAGGGCGGAGTAGAGGGGGGGGGGGGATCACCTCCCTCTGCCTACTGGTCACGCTTCTCTTGATGCAGCCAACTTGTATTTGCTATGGGCTACGAGTTTATATATTGACAGCCAGTGTGGATCAGTTATAAGATAACTCAGAAGCATGTGCAAGTCTATTCTCAAGATAAAATATGAGCAGCACTGACATGGTGAGTTAGCTCTGGGTATTATCAGCATTCACTCACTTGAAATATATTAACAGCTCTTTTCTTCTTTATATATTATGAAGACTTCAATCCATATTATGATTTATGAACCTAATTCTGTTGCCAGTAACGTTAACAGCAGACAAATGTGTCTCCACACTTAATATATTCTTTTCAATGTCATTAACTTATTAGCGAATATCAAGTTCTGCTGTCACTACAAAACATTTCATGTTATTCTACAAAATGATCTACTATCTCAGAGAAGAAAGAAATCAGTACTAAGAGAACAGCCATCTTTCTTCATAACAACCTAAGGTGGGACATCACTCTGATGTCACTCCTTTCACCACTTAATTTAATTTGCATCCATGTTTTGCTCCAGTCCAAAGCATCATGGCCCAACTAACAAAAGGAGTCAGGTTATTACAGGGAATGTCTCAGGAGCGACATCACTTTCTTCAACATGAACTAGTCCAAACAAAGAAAAATAAAAATTACTAAAAAATCAAATCAAAGTCTTGCTGCTCTCTAAAAACAAATTCTGAATGGGCCCATCTATTTGTCTTGATCAGTTTATTCCTTCCTAATTATCACAAACTTCATTTTTAAAGCATTCTGTTTTAGTCCTGAGCACAGTCACCATTTAAGGGAAAAAAAAAAAAAATCCAGACAACTCGGTATCATAGATCAAGGGAAGTAATCCTGTCACAGTAAGAAAAACCACAAAGCATCCAGGGAATTTGATGAGCATGAGAAATCAATCGTGCATCAAGTCGATTTATGCAGTTTATTTTAAGTCCTTCTCTTCTGATTTATTGCCATCATTGCCACCAATTTGCATAGATAATAGAACAAGACACCCTCTTAAAGTCTTAATCAGGAATTAAAAAGTAATATACTGGTACATCTCTTTCTGCTCATCAGAAAAGCGCGCACATTAATGTTTAATGTCATTTTTATTATAGGGATGGTACCAGATTGGAAAGAGGCACTTTAAACTGCTTAGTGACATCACCACCAATTTGTTACTGTAATAGCTGCAAATCAAAAAACAGTCAACAAATCCTTCAAGCTAAAACAGGTTGTAAACGTGACTGTTACAAGAACAAGGCTGAGCTGTATTTCTAAGAGCAGTGCAATATTCTTTTCAGTACAGCAAGTACTGCTACAACTGCAATATTCTCTCAAGGCATTTCCAAACTTTGCCAATTTTTTGTTCAAAGTGAGATGATTTTCTCATACTTTCAGTGTTCTGAAGATGAGTGGGTAGTTTGCTGCTCAGTAAAGTGATTTCTTTGACAGATACATCATTCGCAAAACCACCATAAATATGCACAACTGTTTAAAAACAGTGGAGAAACAATGAAAGCCTTGCTTGAAAGAGCCAGAAAAATGTATGTTCCAAGAGCAATACTTCAGACACAAAGCATATGTGTAAGAGGAAAGATGGAGAGAGAAACTCGAAGAGATCAGCACTGAACTGCTACCTCTGAGCAGCAGGCTCTGCACAAAAATGTGAGCAGCCTTAGAAGAAAAACCTCTGAAAGAGAAGCTCAAACTGCACATAGACTTCAGGGAGCGTGTTGGGAGGACGTGATCACAAAGAACCTGGGAAAGAAGCAGGAAAAAATATTTTCTGCTTTTCATCGAGAGCAAAAATGTGCATCAAAGTAAAACCAGCCATGTCTCTGGATGAAGCTGACAGATCTAAGAAATTCAGCACCATATACCTTAAAACCAGTAATTTCTCTTGAGGATAAGGCTCAACCCATCCCATACACTGTCTAAGAGGTCCTGGGTCACAGACTGCTGGACCTCAATTTACACAGGGGCTACAGAGATAACTATGTCTTTGTGCTCCCCCTTCCTAGATAAGTAGCTTCCTCCTCCACGATTCCTGCTTTCAAGAACTGTTTTCTTACACTCTCTTCCCTCCTTAGTTGCTTCTATCACACCTTTGCTCAGGGCACACCAGACTTGGCCCTATAATAAAGCAGCTTGCTTACCTGCAGGGCCAAGGCAAAGAACATTAGGTATGACTGTCTGCATAGAAAGAAATGTAGAGCTGAGCTCCCAGGGCAAACTACTGGAGCCTCAGAAGAAGTGTTTTTCCCAAAATTGTCCATATATTGTAAGCTGAGCTCCCAAGACCAAATGCCGAAGCCTCAGAAAGTGTTTTCCCCAAAATTTCCCATGTATTGTAGGCTGGTTTCAGGTTGGGTTTTTTGGTGTTGTCAAAAGAGCTGTGGCTCTTTGACTAACAGACCCGGTCCTTGGATTTCTCCAAGCTTTCTGAGGACAAAGCATGGTGACAGCCACAACCACGAGAGACTCAGTCCTGCAGAGATGACCCAGGCTCAGCTGCTAGCGGGGTAACCTGGGCTCAAAGCTGTGGAACTGTGGCATTAGGCTCTCCTGCACCCTTGTCATCATCCTCACCCAAACCTACTCAAGCAAGGAGGATCACTTATATGGTTATCTGACATCAGTCAGAATCCTTTACTTGCTAAATAAGGAAGGCATCATGTGGGCTCTGCCATTAAGCAGCTTTACAGGTGTTGCTTCCTTTAACTCTTAAAATAATGAAGAATTAAAGTTTGCTAAGGAGCTTCTCCCTCAAAAAGAGCCTATATATAGATGATGACATGTCTCTGTGTTAAAAATAACGGCAATATTAAAAATTAAAATTCTCCTAGAAAGAACTGTCATTATTAACAGTTCTAATGCCAAGTTAAAAATTATACCCAATCAGCACAGAACAACACTTGGAAACTCATTTAAAAATGAATGAGACAAAGATTAGCTACTATAAAATATAGTAGCACTTGTATCAAGCGGAAATTATCTGCCTAGAGAAAAAAAAAAAGAAAATCACTTGCCATTACTGACATATAGCTAAAACACTGGAGCTGAAACAAGCATGGCATGGATTCTTGAAATCAAATCAGCCTCAAGTCAATTCCCAAGACAAATACCTTTTAACTAGCAAAATCCAGGATGCAGGTTTTACTTGACATGGTTATTTACAGAGGTTGTTAAAATATAACCCTCAAAACATTCCAAGAAATGCTGGATATGTGCTGATTAAGGGACTAGCTTCTAACTAGGAGAAGGTTATTGCTTCTTGCATTTCTTATAAAAATGTTTAAAAATCTGTTAATCAAGAAACCAGACGGTAATGTCATCTGAATCATTCTGTTAAAAGAATTAATCATGTTGGTATGAGGAGAGTAATTGAGTTTAGATGTTCTTTTTCTATAATGGACACCCACTCATCAACCTGCACATTTGTTGCAAGGCCCACATGTCCCTAAAAACTTTTTAAAAAGTAAATTGTAGGGCGGGAGAGTACATGCCTATTAAAAAAAATAATAATCTCACAGTTAAAGAGATGTCATAACTGGATTTACTGGGTTCTTCATAAGCTGACATAGATAGCCACACCAACACATGAGTGTGTACAACAGTACTGATGAATTTTGTCTCCCTCCTCCCTTCCCTTTCTTCCACCCCTTGTAGACACAGGACACTGCAAAGATGACACTAGAAGGCAACTGTCAGACACTTGCCAGTGGTCCCTTCACTCCATCAGCTTCAGAAGTAGCTGAACTAGGTTCTAGTTCTTTATCACATACTACTCCTAATGTCTCACTACAGGGAATTGCCTTCACAATTTTAATAGAAAATCCCCTCTTGAAACTAATTTGACAGAGTAGAATCTAAATTGCACTCTGCTGCAAATCAAATACCTTCAATACAATGTACTCGGGGTATGGGAGAAGAAGAAGAACTAATAAATGAGACTGAAGATAAAAACTGCAAATTTTTCAGCGGAGAATGATAGCACTTAGTACAGATAATTGCACACATTCACCATAAAATGAGAACTTGAGGGGAATACTGTAAGTCACAAAATATTAGGATTTGAAGTATTGAAAATGTATTGCAATTGAGGATCTAGCAGCTGGAAAAATGGTGTTCCCTATTTCCATCATTGTAAGTTAACCTATTTTCCACGTAGAGTTATGCAATTTGTGTTCTTACACAAATGACTTCTCGTTCAGGCTGCTCCTGCTGTAGCAGTACTCATTCTTCTTGCAGCACCACAGAACAAACATCAGACCGAAAAAAGAACCCAGTGATAAAAAGATGAGCTGGCCTTTAATTAGTGTAAACGGCCTAGAGTTCACCAAATGAAGGGAAACTAAATAGCTTGACTTCATCTTCTGCTGTAGGCCAGGGTGGGTGGAGGAGGGTGGGAGTAGCAAGGCAAACATCATCTTCCAGTTACCTTGTTATCCTGGAGTGACCAAAGTTGCTTCAGAAAACAGAGTAATATTTATACCTTGTCTTAATAGTTTTGTCACCTCTTCAAGCTCAAGAGCAAAGGTAGTTGAGTAGGTTGAGGGTTTGTTGTTTTGGGGTTTTTTGTTGGTGGTTGGTTTGTGGGTTGGTTGGTTTTAATCTCTTATATGCCCACCTAACACACAGGAGGTATTGGTCTGGTTTATGTTGGTCCTGCTCACACAAAATGTAAGGCTTTTTCCCGTCAATGAAAAACAGAATTTAGTTTTTTGAAATATCTGCCACATCTTTTCCTTCCTCAATAATATTATGATCTTGAAATGCTTTAGGGTTTACTTTATTATGCCAGGGATATCTAAATTGTATCTCTTCAGTTACACACTAGATAAAAATTGCCCAGTACAGTTTGCTTTGCCTGTCTTCATGGTGCTTATATGTTAAGATATCTTTATCTTCAATATAGTATAGTTGATAAAAAATTATTTGCCCTGTGAGACCATGTTATTACTTCAGTATTGAATTCTGACTTTTGAGTGAAGGCTACCATGCAACTTCTCCAACAGTCTAATAAAAAAAAAAAAGGCAGAGGGAAGTATTTCCAAGAGAACAGGCAGCTCATATTTAGAATAAATCTAAGGATAGTATTTATTTCTATCTACACTTATGGCATCAGCCACAGCCCTTCACCCTCACTCAGTGACACAAGCCAAACTCTGTACTACCAGTATTCTTAGAATAGTTTTAAGGAAAAGGACATTTCCAGGAACCCAGAGCTCAGCTACACCTTCCTGATACCAGCAGCACAAGAACACTTTGATTTTGAAGATCCTAGGTTTATTACTCTAACCTTTTCTAAAAAGGGAGGTTTTGGAAAAAACCCAACAAAATACAAACACAACTACACGTCATCTTGACAGAAAATCAGATTAAGCACATGCCAAAGTGGCTGCCTCCGCTTGCTTGGATTCCTGGCAGTCCAAGGCCCCTTGCTCTCCATGAGGAATACTTCTGTGCAAACCTCAATACATATGAAGTACTGCTGGGTAACACCGCCAGACCATCATGGTCCTCTTAAATGGTCAAGGCATTTAACACTGTAAAGCAGCTCAGAAGAACACTGTTCCTCTTCCAGCTATTGGAGCATTGAGTATTTTGTTTTTATACCAACAGTATTAGAAGAAACAAACCAGCATCACCTACCAAACAGTTAACAGAATGGTTAGTGATTTAGGAATTATTAAGTACTGCTAACACAAAAATATAATAAATCCAAAGTGCCCTCATACCTCCCTGACCTGGTTCAAATCTGCTCAACTGTGAGGCTTTGACAGAAATTTGGTGGAAGGAAAGAGAGCAGAGCTGCCAGGTAAAGGCATTTTTCAAGGAGTTAATGAGTTTTGCAAGTATAATTACTTTTAATCTGGGTGCTGAGGTCTCTCTTCACCAAAGGAACACGTGAGCCCTCAATTTTCATTACTGCATCATTAGATAATTCACATCAATCTCAAATCTACTTAAATGAAAGAGTACTAAGGAACCTATGGACTTTCAGAGCTCGTGGCAGCTCAAGACCTCCAAATCTGGCTTCAAGAAGCCAGGGAGATGAACAAATTCCAGAGCAACGAAAGCCCCTGCTTACACAGAAACCTCTTGCCAAGCTGAACTCAACAGGAGGCTGCAAAGAGACCCACCAGCAACCGGCTGCCATGGGAAGCAAAGCCAAGGGCACACCAGAGCTGATCCACATCCACGTGTCACCACTACTGTCTTTGGTCAATATTAGGAGAGGAAAATTGGGTAATGGAGGAAATCACTCTGAAATAATCTCTCAGTCCACGACTCTCTGCTTCTTCAGCTTGTACTCCCTGCCCAGAAGCAGCAAATGCTGCTCGACTGACTCAGCTGAAGAGCAGATCCCAGTGTGGGGAAAGGATTCCACTCCTGGACACCCCAACAAGCCTGCAAAAAGCCAACCCAGAAAACAAAAGGCTCAAGACAACCACTCAGGTAACCTCTGGTTATGGCAGAGAAATAAAACAAGTGCAGTGGAGAAGGAAGCACACACTTACAGCATCAGGCAGCAGCAAGGCAGCTCTGCCTGCCAGGTCACTGGACTGGATTTAGCAGATGCTTCAAGTTCTCAGTTTTGGGGCAACCCAGGCTGTTCGGCTGCCTTTAGGAGGCCAGAGACTGCCCAGTCTGCTCATAGCTCTCGAGTCCTGCTGTGATTAGATCCCAGAGAGGAGCCGCTGCCCTTCAGTGCGCCATGGCTCCCAGGCTCCTGGTCTTCTCGGGCACCAATCCAGAGGAGCCTGCGTGCAGGCAGACACTCCACGGCTGGCTCAAACCTGCTATAGGGCATTGCAGTCTGGCCAGAAGCATTTATTAAAGAAAACTGCTGTAACAGCAAATACACGTGTATTTAGATTCCGTTCCAATTTTCTCCTTTTGTTTGCCGAGCACGTCGGCGCGTTAATGCTGTAGTGCCCACAGGGGGATATCCAGCAACTCAACAGCACAACTGCAAGGAATATTTCATTCCAGGGTAGAGATTTCCAAGAAGTTAAATAAAAAAATCCTACTGTAAAAATGTATGATCACGGACAAAAGGGAAATTTTACATAAGAACAAACACGTTGGCTACGTGAAAAACTCCCCAACCCCACAGTTTAGCCTCTTGATATGATGGATGGTGGCTACTCAGGGAGCAGTCTGAGGACAGGGCAAATATACCCTGACACTTCTGAGCCTCCTTCCCAGCATGCAAACAATCTGAGTGTCATCCCTTAAAAAACCAATTCTTAAGATAGGTTTCTTCCTCCAGCATTCCCACTGTTTCAAGCATAGGTAGCATAAAATAACTGGATTTTGTTAAAATAAAAGCAGATCTGCCTAATAAGCGTCCTGCTTTTGTTTCAGATCACTGTCTTGTGGCTTATCTGCCACCAAGTGATACTAGCATTAACTTTGGGACAAGATTTCAAATGAAATGAAGCCTGCTCTGTCAGCCTACTCTGTGAGCCCTCAAATTCATCACAGCATCATTAGATAATTCACATCTCAAATCTACTTAAATGAAAGAGTACTAAGGAACCTGCGGACTTTCAGAGCCCATGGCAGCTCAAGATCTCCAGCCTGCTCTGAAGCCTGCTCTGTCAGTGAGGTTCACATACCTTTTGTTTCCTTCCTACAGTGTGTATGCTCTTTTGTAAGATTCTGGAGAAAAGGATCTCGGAATTTCTGACCGTGTATTACCACTGGTCAGAAGACAGCAGGAAGCTCTCTCAGGTATGGCAGGCTGGCAGCAAGAGCCTGCCATTCCGCTGGAGTAGCTAGAACAATTTGAAAGAGATATTTAAATGCACAGAGAAATTAATTTGTACAATTTGCAAAAAGAAGCCATCGACAAATAGCAGCAATTTCCAAAATCGCTGGCAGCAGATGCCATGTTTATAAAATTTCCCCACAAATGAGCATCTGTAATACAAAAAGGAAAAAACAACAGAAAGGCTTCTGGGGAAGGAAACTCTTAAAATACATCTTTACAATCCAAGGCTTTTGTGATCCAGTTTTGGATTAAAGATTAGACTTTAATCTAGACATCTGGGGCTAGATTTATCCTATTGGTAGACAAACTGGGAACAACAGTTCCCCATCTCAAAATCAGAAGCAGACAGGCTCTTTCATTCTTTTGCATAACAATACCGTGGAAATGAGCTTAAAGTGACATTTTCACTCAGGCTTTTGTTACAGAAGAATGCTAATCATTCCCATCCTTCATCCCAATCACTGGCTGCTTCTTAACTTCATTAAGAACTCAGGATTCAGCATAGACACAGAAGTCCTACAGAATGAAAAGACAGGCAGCAGAAATAAATATAACAAACCATTATGAAGCCTCCTGGCACTGCCAAATGAAAGCTATGTAGAGATGAGCCATCCTAACACCAGAAGAGCCCACGTGGCATCAGCACTGGATTGTGACTCATAACCCTATAGTCAAGTGCCAGTAAGATTCCTTGGGATGACCTTAGGCAAGTCATTCCCTCCAGCTCTTGAAGCAGCATGAAAACGAGATGATGTTCATACCCCTGAAGCCTCCCTGAGACAGCAAAAGGGTTGAAATGTGTGCATGCGACACTAAGATGCAGCAAAAGGGACCACAAGATATTGAATAGTCACCTCTCTGTTGGGGACAGGGGGAAAACTACATCATAAACCTCTAATTGGCAAGTCTAACAAAGTTAAGTCTGATTTGACCTGCTTGATTTAAAGCCCCTGAGAACGCTCTTCTGATTCATAGTTCAGGCTATGCTGGCACTGTCCCATCATTTAAAGCAATCCCAGCCGTCCCATATGGATGATTTTGAGTATCTCATCTTCTCTCAGGTGAGCCAGTCTATTTTTAAACTTAGCTATCTGCAGGCAGGATACTGGTATAAAATTGATTAAACATCATTTCATATGCAGAAAAACAAAGGATGGCTCTGGCAAAGAAACAAGTCGGTACAATGAACACACGTGTCACAGTAGAACAGAGAATGTGCAGCAGTGTCCTTTTAAGAGCAGATTTTAAATTTGACCTTCACAATATGCAACAGAATTAGTGTACATATACAAGCACGGTTTTACAGAAAGAATATTTACCCATCAAGTTCAACTGAGCTTCTATAAATAATGCAGAAGCAAAACACTAATTGGCCTGTTGCAGAAAAATTTTGCATTTCACAACTCGCTGCTCTTCCTGTATATTATCTAGGGGTTTATCCTGACTAATCCAAGAATGCAGAAATCTATCCAAGGAGTCAGTGCAAGGCTCCCTGAAGAAGTACCAGCTTTTTCTTTTTTAACCTGGTTCCCTGAGAAGAAGAGATTAGACACTTTCACTGCCCTGCTATCCATCCCTCTTCACTTCTCCTTTGAAGTTTCCTGCAAATTTCAACCATGTCTTAAGATGAGAACATGCTTCAAAAATACTAAGTGTAAAAGTTCAATCCAAACCAAAACCCAGACAAAAAAACCCAGACCCCAAATGGTGTCTCAATGATGGAAAAGCAGTTACAAACCACTCCTTATCCATTTCAAGAGGAGGAATCCAGCAGTCACCACTTGTACTGCCTCGCTACCCTGCATGTAGGACATTCAGTTCTCTCTGCCAAAGGGAGAGATGCAAGGGTGAAGGGAGTCAGAGTGAGATGAGCACTCACAGGAGTCTAAGAACAGAGGCTCCAGACCTGCCAAAAACCACTTTGCTAACTTCTGTCCCTTACAGAATAACTGTCCTTTCAAGTACAGAAAAATTCTCATCAAAACTTCAGGTTCTGACCGTGTTTCCTCTCACTTGAAGGTTTTTGGGTTTCCCCTCCTGTAAATAGAACACGTGCTTGAAATTAATCTCATTCCTTCAACTTTACTTTTTTGTAATTAACTCAAACATGTTTTCAAAGGCTGGAAGAATCACTTATGCTGTTAGAAAAGGGTCTTATCCATCCAGAGAAGAGACTTGGAAGATTTTTTTTCTCAGAAGCCAGACACACAATTGAATCACTACACACCACTGAGTTACCACCTGCCACCAGGAGCAGGACCTGCCCAGGCATGCCCTCCGTCCTCACCACAAACATGAAGCAAACCAAACCTGCTGCAGCAGGCACGCCAACACGCTTGGCTAAATCTTCTTGAATGCTTCAGAGAGAGTATTTAACCTCGTGTCCACCCCAGGCTGAGAACAGGCATCCAGCCAGCTGCTGTGACTCAGGGGACACAGTTACCCCGTGCCCTGCAGTAGCTCTACTCGAGGTCACACTGGTCAAACAAGACATTTGTTTTTTGTGTTATTACTTATCTTTATTCTTTAAACAAGGGTTCTACCAACACTTGCTGAGTATGTTAAGTGGACAAACGTGCAAAACTCCTGGAAGTTGTACCCAAGCAGTTTACTCAGCTAAGCTCATCTCCATGACTCAGGTAAGAAGTTTTTATCTTTAGGAGTTCATCACCAGCCTGGCAACTACTCACATTTGAAGATCAATCCATTTTTTGAAGTGTAATACCCCAAATAGGAGACTTCACCAGTCTATTACCTGCCTGGGTGGAAGAAGATGAGGAGCACAGATGGGCTGCATTAAACTGCTTGCTTCAAGAACCAGATGCCCATGTAGAAAGTAGCCTGCAAACTTTAGCAGCTGACTCCTTGGCTAGTTCCACTGATAACAGCAGAGATGACAGTTCTGAAGTTGCCTCTGGGTCTATCACATGGTTATCCAGCTGATGAGCTATCCAGGCTGTCCTAACCTTTGAGATATAACTTTTATTCAATTTGCCTGTCTTCCAGGGGAAATGATGCATTCTCCTTCACTTACTGCACAAGTTATTGCACAAGTCTTTCAATAAAAATCTCCCAATGGATTCTTTATGGATAGATAAAATGAAATGTTTCTGCTTGCTCAGTCTGGGTTCTTCTTGGATCTCACTGGTTATTTTTAGGTAACATATTTGGAAGAGGTTTCTCTGACTGGACCAATAATATCTTCTAGGTATCAGGACAAATGTTATCTTTAAAGGAACAAAAGGCAAGCAACATAAATTGGTAAGAAATTCACCCAAAATCTCTAATAAAGGTCTCTGAAAAAGCTGGCATTTGTGAGAGATAAGTGGAAAGGCCTTAGCAGCCTTAATTAAGTCATTTTGCTGATTCCTTTTAGCAGCTTGAACAGACTTGTTCCCAAACTTCAATTGAGAAGAATTCATATCAAAGCACAGCTTCTTCTTAAGCTTCCTTTCCACAGGGAGGAAGAATCACAGAGGAAAGCCCTGGAGGGAGTCCAGGGTAAAGTTTATGTTTACAAACATGATCCTGCCTCAGGGTTTTGTTACTTAAGATTCCTTACAAGGTCTGAGTTTTGGACAGCATTCATAAATCTTCAAATCTTAAGAAAATTTATAAATGCTGAAGCAGACCCAACCATTCTGGTAATTTAAGACGAATTTTTGCATAACATAGGCCATAAGCAAACAAATGATTCTCTACAGGGTTTTGTTGGAGGACCAACGTGGGGGAAACATGCTCTTCTCCTGAGCACAACCCTGACAACCTCCTGGTTGGCAGATTAAGCTCATGGACCTGATCTCCCTTCCCATCACTCCAGGGAGAGCCTTGTTTAAAACCCGGATCTTTTGTAGTGTCTTCTTCATAAAAAGAAGTCTCATCTCAAGAAATAGCTAATGAAGAATCCACTGCCATTCCTAATTAAGGTCTTCCCAAATTGATAATGATAGAGATGTTCATCTTATTCCTTGCATAAACTGTTTTAGATGCTGACATGAATTTCACTCTCTCCCAGCCCTACCTGCTCAGTTTTATTTCCCTTGTGATGTACCAAGGATCCATTTGCTTTCCCATAACTTCTCTGGAGTAAGAGAAGCAATGAGATGTGGCTTCTCTCTTATCCCAGGTTCAAGAAAGGTACAAATGGGGCAGGAGTATCTCTGAATAGACAGATGGCATCTAATTCAGTACATTATTAGCAGGGATTTAATGACCAGAATAAGTAATTATATGCCAGAAGCTTGTCTCAGTCAGGCTAAATAGTAGCAAATCAAGCAAATCATTCTGCTACTAATGTAAAGGGGCAAGGCTATTTACAACAATTTGCTAAGACTTTACCCTAGGCAAAGAAGAATTAAACATCCCAGAAAAAAAACAAAGGGCAGCAGGTGGGCTGGATGAAGGAGAGGCAGAAAGCTTCTGACAGAGAAAGAGACCACATGTCCTTAAGGAAGGACAGCATGTATTGTGGAAGAGAGGCCAAGTGCCAAGACTGGCTGATGTCTTCTAAAGGTACTTCCAAACTCCTAGTCTTCAGAGCTTGCTTTCAGGATGTCCAGAGTAAGTTCCTCCTCTAAATCACCAGATAAATCAACACCTTGATCATACATTTTACATCCTTGAAGTGCTAGGCAAACATGAACTAATTCCAGCTATACCAAAGGACCCAAGTAAACGTGACTACCCCAAATAACAATGTAGAACTACAACACAGTAGAGTTAAATTCATCAGGGCATGCTGCCAAGCCAAATTTACTTCTGAAAGGTCCTGGCTCTGGATCCAATGTTTAGTTTGATTAATTATCAATTTTCAGACAGTTGTGTGCATGAGTTTCTTTTTCAGAAGACAAAACATTCTATCTACTTTGAATAATACAAACAACAAAAGCATGATCTGCACCTCCCCAAAATACAGTATTTTATACTTCTCCACAGAATGTCTCTATGGCCTAACTTCTGCTCACCTTGTAAACCACCAAACTGGACCAGTGGAGTGTGTGATTGCCTCTCTCCAGCCTATCCAGCACAACAAACTACAAGGAACACTGTTCATTAAAAAAGATTGTCCTTAAGCAATTACATCAAATAAAAGTTGTCTGAATGTATTATGGTAAATCATCTGCAAATATTCCCAATATTTCAGTATTTCTGCTTGTATTTTCAATACAGAGAAAGTTTAAATATTTTAAAGATGAGGTTAAAATACTCTGACAATAAAGTGTGAGAAAAAACATGATCAGTTAAAAATATTTTTTAAAGTTCAGTTAGAGCCATGACTACTTTCAAAGAACAAGCAATTTCACCTTTTGTGATGTCATCAAATGCTACCTATAAATGCCATTTTTGTTCACTGCATTAACAGCACCTAACATTTCCATTTGAGTGGTAAATTAGGTATGCTCTTCTCAACATAAAAATGCAAAAGTTCAGGTATTTCAAGGATTTGATGCCACCTATGAAAAATAATCCTGTTCTCAGCTTCATCTTATATAGTGCTTCCTTTTACCACATACTTTCACTTCTGTCAACTGCAGCATTTAGTCTATTGGAGTCTACCAGTCTTATAATCAATGATGTACTGTCCATTCCACATAGAATGTCCATATGGGCATCCCAGCACTCTCCAAACTACCAGGAACTTCAGTGTATTTCTAAAGCAAGTGGAAATGGGATATGGCAAAGAAACAGGTGAAAGACAAGGAAAAAATGTATATCATCTGTTGTCAAGAAAAGATATTGTTTTCATTCCCTCACTTTATTTTTTTGCATTGCTGAAGCACAAAATGCTCTCTTGAAGGTTACTTACGAAGTATGCTGAAAAGTTGCTTATGAAGTATGCAGAGACTCTGTGTCACATCAGATGGCTCAAGCTGTTGATTTACTGTGATTGTGCTAATTATCTCTTACTAATTATTGCAGTCTCATGTTCAAAGTCCTAAGCAATATGCAGAACTTGCAATCAGCCCAACTGCAAGAGATCAATTCAAAATACAAACAGAAAACCCCCATAAAAACACACAGTCAAATTTACCCTTATTTCAATGTCTGCACCTGCCCATCACTTGACACCATTCTGCACCCCAGAAAAGCTCAGGGGCATAGGACCTTCTCCAGCCTATACTGGTGGTCAGTGACTCAGTATTTCAAGGCCAAGATCTGGAGAATGCTTTACCCATCAGCTTCATCCAGCTTGTCAGAGAATCACAGAATGACAGAATTGTAGGGGTTGGAAGGGACCTCTGGAGATCATCTAGTCCAACCCCCTGCCAAAGCAGGTTCACCTACAGCAGGTTGCATGGGATTATGTCCAGGTGGGTTTTGAAAGTCTTCAGAGAAGGAGACTCCACAACCACAACCTCTCTGGGCAGTCTGTTCCAGGGCTCTGTCACCCTCAAAGGAAAGAAGTTTTTCATTATGTTTAGCTGGAGCTTCCTGTGTTCGTTTGTGCTCATTACTCCTTCTACTATCACTGGGCATCACTGAAAAGAAACTAGCCACATTTTCTTGACACCTGCCCTTTAGATATCGATATGCTTTGATAAGATCCCCTCTCAGTCTTTTCCAGGCTAAACAGCCCCAGATCTCTCAGCCTTTCATCAGAGATATGTTCCAGTCCCCTCATCATCTTTGTAGCCCTCCTCTGGACTCTCTCCAATTACAGTTTGGAGTACCTTGCAAGATCACAAGTGGATCAAGCCTGGCTCAGTGGAGCCCCATGGCTTGGCAAGGTGGGGGCAGAATAGGAGACTGACATCCTACAGCATTGCTGGGGCAGGCACTGGTGTCCCCAGTCTGGGCTGAAATGGGGTCCTGGGCCAAGAGTGTGGGGAGATCAGAATGGAGGCTGGGGGTAGATGTCTGCTTAAACCAACTGTGCAAGGCATAGAAGAGGAGGAGAGGGAAGGCATCCAACAACAGCATCTTTCAAAAATCACACCTGCCATCACAGCTCTGCAGTGCTGCAAAGTGCTTTTTGATAAATATTTCTTGGGATAATTTTTCCTTGCTCTGGGTTAGCAAGGGAGCCTCTGCCATCATCTCGAGCACAGATTGGGAATGCAAACCTGCCATATTCTCTTCCCTTTCAAAATCAGATGATCAGCTGTGGCTTTAGCCCTGCCAAATTTTGCCAAATATAGCACAAAATTACACAGAACCATAGTAACTGCACTCCCACTATTGTTCTGATCTAAAGAGGAGTTTGATTACATTAGGTAAATATTTGTGCTTATGTAATAGCTCCCTCCAACCTTCTAAAAATTCGCTGTCTCCTAGAATTTAACTGAAGAGGATGCTTTTATATGTCATTGCTCTGCCCCCAAACCAAGTATACCCTATTACACTGTGAGTATTAAACTGTGATTAATGTTATTACAAGCAATAATGGTTATCTAGACAATTATGTAGTTGCAATTGCGGTTTTCCTATTAAATCTAGAAGCTTTAAGCAAGTTCAGAGGCAATAAGAATTGCAACACCAGCTCTGATGAGCTAAATAGCAGTTATTTATTCACAGGTTGTTAAATTCCTATGGCCTTGAGACTTCCAGGAAGAAAGCAACAAAGAATTGACTCCACATTGAAATACTGGCTCATTCTTCGTGTTGATATAATTATGAAGTTTCAGTCGTTGCAAAGCTGTTCACACTGCTTTATCAACTACATGCACCACAAAATATATGCTAACTGCAGTTTTTCCATTATAAAACTAGCTGGTGAAGTCACTGTTCTATTTCCAGCTCGGCTCTGGCACTGTGCGGATGCTCACTGCTTAGTAAATAGAAAATTTTTTTTAGGGGAAAAAAAGAACATACTGAATAAAAAAGCTAGAGGCTTTCGATACCCTTTCTTCCAAGTCACTTAATATAAGGTAATGAAATAAATGAATAACAAAGAGCAAATAGAGGCTTTGTGTGATGACTCAACACACCAGGAGTCAGGAGGAAAATGCCAAATTCTTGACTACATGTTCCATTATAATACATGGGAGCATACACATAGAAAAGCTTTCACCTTTTAAAATAGATGTTATCAACAACCTAGGCAGCATTAATCAACATTTTTATCACTTGGGTAATTACATTCCCCCTAGCACCCAGACACAAAGGGAAGGAATTTAAGATCTTAACTTTAGGCTTGGAAAAGAAAGAACAAAGTAAGCGAGCTCATTTGCCCTGTGTCTTTCCTTGACAGCTCCAGCTCGAGTCTTAACTTCCTCGGTCAACCTCCGTCATGAAGAAAGTTTTAGATTGCAAATATATCAGCTCATTTTCCTATGAATATTTGCTCAAATATATTATTCCATTTGCTTTGGCTGCATTCATATTTATGTTCTGTGACTCTTGGAGGTAAGGCGACTGTCACAAACATTTGCTCAAACAAAGGATTTAAAACAAGCTTGTTGGCAATTTTCTGCTGGAATGCTGAATATTTCTCTCGGAAACACGGTTATTAAATGAGGCCAGCTCAAACAATCACAAAACTTGCCAGCTACTTACTGTATTCATAAACAAACAGCATGGTTCAGACGCCTCGCTCTCCTATAGGAGAGAGCCCTACAGAAACACAACTTTCTAAATCCTGTTTCAAAGGAGAAGTTTCAACACAAGCCCCTGTCCACTCAGGACCCAGGCTGTCTGTCCAGGTCTCAATGAGCACGCTCAGTGTGTGCAACATTTTCCACTTTTCAAAAGCTGGATGTAAAAGCACAGTGACACAATCTCATGCAGGAACACAGCCCCTATACGATGTTCCTATCTTACCTAACCTACAGCACATCTAGTTTTCAAGTAAAACCACTGCCTCACTCAGCAACTCCATCACCCAAATATTGCTCCAGCAAAACTCCCTCTGCCCTTGGCCAGAATTTGGTCCAAGGATGAAAATATTGGAAATCCCATGGGAGATCCACGCACAGACTTCACGGAGAGACTAGAAGAAAAAAATATTTGAAGAGGTATATCTGGAAAGTAAGAATAGACTATTGCAGTGCCAAAAATACTTTTCAAAATAGAGCACACTTGTTCTATCCCTTTCTGCTGCCAAGAGGAACCCGCGGCACAGGGCCGGAGGCAGCAGGGACAGGTGTTTTCTCTAAAAGTAGAATCCATTCTTTTGGCCACCTATACAACGTGTTGGCCAACGTGTTCAAATCCAAGTGTGGGATCCTTCCAACAGCAACATTCAGCCACTGGCAAGCTTTGCTGGAAGCTCTGCAGTTGCTTTTCACATGATGAGATGAAAAGCTGCTTTCTGAGCTCCTGTTTGCAGGTCCTTTTTCCTTCTAAAAGATGTATGCTTTAAAATTATCTGGAAGAGTTACAAATTACTCTAACCAACTCTTTCAGCATGCAAGAATATGCGCCTGTAAGGAGATTATAAATATATTTTCTTACAGCTGAGTAGTTCAAGCCCAACATTTAAGTGTTGGTGTAAAAATATGTGAAACCAAACTGCATGACAGAGCTTGCTTTGTCAAAACACAAATGTCTCAAAATATGCTGTCTACCATCGTAAGTAGTAGGTGATATTTTTCAAATAAACTTTTTTGGTGAGAAATACCTATTGAAATGAACCAAAACCAATCAAATTTTAGATTTGCAATACTGATTGACTTGATTTGAAAGGGCAATCATTCTGAGGTTTATCTAGATTCATTTAAAAAATCCCCCCCAATAATTCAGCTATGTAAAACACTTTGTTTAACCCTTCATAACTTCTTAAATTACTGTTTCTTAGTTGGAAACTGCCCCAAAAACACTCGTATCTATCCAGTTCCCTACCTGTCTTCTTTCCTTCCAACCTTTCTCATCAGTCCACAAACCAAAATACCAACCATTTGTTTGACTCTAATCAAAAGGGCCTATACAACACATCAGTAGCTTTTTTTTTTTTAAGTCTCCCTAGTAGCTGTCATCTTCTGGCAGAAAAGACAGAAAAGACACCACAATCTGTCATTCATACATGGCCATACAAACACAAGAAGGGGAGGGTGAAGGGAAACCTGCCAGACTGTACTGAGATGTCTCTTGGCAAGTGTTAGGTAGAAACCTGAAGGGCTGGGAGATGGTTACAACCCTCTCCCTGCCAGGATGGACACCGAGGTCTCCAGAAGAGGAGCTGCCAGCAGGGAGTCTGCTGGGGGAAGATAGAAGTGTCTCCCCACTGGGATGTTTTCCACTTGGACTCTTGGGCACCCAGGCTGAAGCATATGGGGACACAGAGTCAGGGGAAGCAAAGGCTGCTCAGAACAGGGAATCTGGTCTTGTGCTCATTTCTGCCCATTTATCTCCCTGCCTTTCTCTAATTAGTTACAGAAGCACTCTAACTGTTCCTCTGTTCAGAGTGACTGCATCTTAGTTCTTGAGAGGCAGTTTTGATGATTTCAGAGGAACTAAAGCAACTGATACAAAACTTGGATGTTTACTGCAAGTGAAGTAAAAAATATATGGCTGCATTGTATGAAATTATGACCAGTTTTACCCCTCTGGGTGATTTGTGAAGTCCTTTCTAAAGACCTGCGAGTGCAATTTTTTTAAATATCTACTAATACTATAAAGTACTTTATTTGAATGTGGAGGCTTTGATCATCTTGTGCTTTATCAAAGCAAGATGCAAATCCTTGGATCTATTCTGTTACATCCTGGTCATCCACAATAATGCTTTTTATTAACAGAGGTGACATTAGGTCAGATCTGCATCCGCCTCAATACTACAGTACATGTGACCCTGAAGGAGAAAAAAAAAGGGAAAAAATAAAAAAAGAGCTTAAGCCGAGATACAATGAGCTTCCCAATAACCCTCACTGTAATCTATTTACACAGCTCCTGCAGAGACTCCTTGGATGGACAAGTGTTTTATTTACATGGTGCTTTATTCTTCAAGTTCTAGCCATTTACCTGAGCAACTAAACGAATCAAAGCAGATAAAATCAGGAGAGATCAGACATCCCCAGGTGGATGATCCCAGATGAAAAGCATGTTAGTGACAGATTTGTACCGTATTAGCCAAAAGTGAGAAATGGTTGTAGACACCATGTGTAAAGCTGGCTGGTGTTATTAATTATCTCATTGAAATAAGCAATATTCAAATCCATCTATGACATGACCAGTGGCAAACCTGAAAAGGAGTGCATCTGACTTCAATGATACTCATCCTGCAAATAAATACAAATATTCACTCCTGATAAAGACAGCAGTCTCAGCAGTCTTTTTTTTTTTTTAGAAGGCAAATGACTATGAAAATCAGGTGAGCTATGGGTCACACACTGTGTTAGACAGACATCAGCAGCCTGCAAAGGTGCTGAGCATCCCTAATGCATTTTGCATTGCCAAAGTATTCAGGGCTTCACCAAATCAGGCCCCAGAGCCAATCAAGAATTACTAATTGCAAGAAGGTGGTCTAGAACACAACTGCCACCACAAACAGAACAATTCCTCCCTTTTTACACTAAACATTTCACCACTCACAGTAACACCCATCAGGCTCAGTTGCACCCAGTGTCCACTGCTAAACAGGAGCTTTGCCTGTGGGAACTTCACATAATTTGTCATGATCAGCAGGAACAGGACTCAGGTGACCACATTGTTGGTTTTACCCTGTTCAAATTCAGCAAGGTCCATAATTGTCTGAGCTGATGGAAAGCCCTCCTGTGACATCCCAGGGATGCCAAGGGTGACAACACCAGAGCCCCAACTGTTAGATTCCATCTCTGAAAGACTGATGGAGGCCTTGCCTGGGACCAAGGCACCATACTGCCTGAGAAGGTGCTGCAATTGTTTTTCTCCCCCCACTCCAGGACTTACAGGAACAAAATCCTGACTACAGGTAAAAGAGCAGCAAATGAGGCACGTCTCCAAAGGAACCCTTCCTCTTTCATGGAAATGCTTTTCCTTTTGGCAAATCTGTGTTTTCCACAGGACACAACCCTACCTTGTCAGAAAGCTTCTAGCCAGCTCAAACCTTTAACACACTTTGTCTCTCAGGCAGCAAACAAGTCAGACATTTCTCATTAGATGACAACCTGAACACATGCGTAGCTCTTCTCTGCTGACTACTCAAGACCCCGCTTCACTCATCTGACTTGTCTAGTCAAGAACTACAGCAGCAGGTTACACTCTAGACATGAGCTCCTTTTGATGTTCAAATTCAGTTAAAATGAATTATTAAACTGCTGAAATAAAATTAAATAAAAGTTATACAGCAATATTTCTTGCTGGCCCTACAGGCTGCACTCTGTCTTACGTTACACAAGCCCATAAAATATTTAAAGTGACCACGTCTCCACAATTACACATAATTCAGTTGCGAGGAATATACTGCTAAATGAAATAAATCATGCTGGTATTTGTGTCTATGCAGGACTAATATTAAATATAATTTAAAACCTTCATTTTTTTTCCAAAGAGAAGTTACTAGGCTGACTGCATCGGAACAGTAGTTGTTCACCACAGTTGTCACATAGCCACCCTATATAGGCTGAAAATAGAGAGGCAAGATCTCAAGCAAGTACTTGAACATTTTGAAGTATATCTTGCATGAAATTCAAAACATCTAAGCTGTGCTATAGCCCCAACGTGCTGCTGGGCAACATAGGCACACTGGTGAGCACTTCAAAACTGAAGCAGTTTGAAGCCTCTTCACTGAAGTCCTCTGAGGAGCTCAATCCAGACAACGTATTCAGAGACATGGACAGCTTTGATTTACTATGAACCACATCAAACAGGAATATTGACTTGAAAACAGAGAAAGTCAACAGCAACATTTCAATGATTTCTGTTTCTTTATGTGACAGCAGAGAGTGGGCAATCAGGTTTCTCTTCCCCAACATCTCCCACTTTCTAGGGCATCAAACTAAGGATGAGATCAAAGTATGGTCAATATGACACACGTAACACACAGTTCTTCATGACGCGAGGAGGACATGCATGATTATCATGGATCAACTGATGACCAGAGCAGTTGTCAATGAAAGGAACTCAAATTCTCTGTGTGATCTTGGTTTTCTCCTCAAGTCTGTAGTCTTTGCAAGGCCAGGCCTAGAGGCTACACTGTGTACAACCAGTTAAGAGACACAAGTCAAAAGATGCTATTTGATAAGCTGAGTGTTATGAAAATTCAGAAAACAACTCCAGTTATTTCAATTCCCACAAAGAAAATGGGAAGATACAGAGAAGACAGTTGTTCCATGAGATCATTTGAGAAACTGATTCAAACCACTATTGAAATGCTAGACCTAAGCTGTGAAAAAACCACCACTTCTTACAACTATTTTCCCAGTCTGTATTCTTTAGGTGTATACTAGTAGCATAAATTTTTTACCGTACTTTTAATAGGAAGGCTCTGCTCTCTCAAGACACTCAAAGCCCCCTATATTGTACAGAAACACAAGATAATTTTTCTGTTATTGCAGAAATTGAAGCATTGTTCTGTTACTTTTTATGCCATACTGTAATACGTATTTTAAATCCTGCAGCTGTCTATTGCCCTTCTCTTTTGGCCCATCCAGAAGCACATCACCTGTACTAAATGCATGGAATTATAACGATAGCTAAGAAATGAGATGAAGATTACTCAAAACGCTCACCTGTATCTGCACACAAACCCATCACTATCCCATGTAGTCTCAGGAATCCTTTCTCTACTTAAAACCACAGTATCACCCTTAAATTACAAATGGCGAGAATAAGATCGCTTCTTATTTCTTCCAAAATTTCAACACCTCTGGTCCCCAACAAACCCCACCGGGTTTGGAATTCATTTCTTTGGGACAACTTGTTAAGGAGCTCTGGCTGCCAGTCTCTTCCCAAAGAGCCCAAGGATGTGAAAGTCAGCGTATGCTGTCGTGCAACCTGGAAAGACAAGCTCCTGGGGCAGGCACGACACAAACCGTTTAGCCCATCGCAGGCAAACATCAACACTTCAAGTGCCACCTGCAAAACACTTGATAGGTTATACAGAGAATGGTTCGCAGGTGTTACCTGGTCTCTGCATGAAGCATGGCTTGGCAAGCGAGCATGTGCAAGCTGACACCTCCAGATGGCTTCAGAGCAGCCAAAAAACACAGAAGACAAAGCTCCACTCAGGGAGAAATGGCATCCAGCCTTTCTGCATGTGGAGGAAAGCAATGCTGAGGTTATGGAGCTCCTGAACTCAATGGGACACCAGCTTTGCAACTAAAAAAACCAAGCACAGCAGACTACAGGAAACAGTCTTGGTCCTTTTGGTTGTCCCCTCACCTTATAACATCCTATTCACCACTCAACTGTATTTTGGTGATCTCCAAAGCAGGCAGCAGAAGGCTTCCCTAGAGCTGCCCCAAGAACTAGCAGACTCCACATGAGCCAAGTAACCAGTCTCCTCAATGGCTCAGTTTGTGCCCTTCCATCATGGGTACAATGACCCAAAGGCAACCACGGGGTGTCAGCAGCACCTTTATTAACTTCTCTTCTAATTCTTTACCTAGGTTAAGTAAAGAGCAGGACACCAAACCCCACTGCCTTGTAGGTCAGGGAAGAGTTGTGCGTTCTTGATTTTCCTGCACCTTTGCCCTGCTTTTTGGTTGCCCAGTAGTTTAAATAACCTCAGAATTTTCTATTGTATTACGTTAAAGGAAGTATTTTCCTTTCTGTTCAGATTCTTTTGCATTTTAGGAACACTACCATCAGTCATAGCGATTTTCCATGGACTAACTAGACTGAGAAAATGAATAACGTGTTACTCCTCACACAAAGCTTTTCCACTGACTGCTTTGCCCAGGGTATGATGTAGTAGATCCTGTGCTGCCCTCATTGCTGACTGATACAAACATCTGCCACAATCTCCTATTCCAGCCTTTGCTCACCCAAGAAGAAGCAGCTGCTGCACACTGAGTCTGCTGGAAATGCAGGTGGCTGCAGTGCTCCAGCATCTATCGTATGACGAGAAGCCAGAGCAGTGAGAAACAAGTTGACCAGACAGAGTTTATATACACTGTGACCCACACTGTACTTGGTGCAGCATCATTAACACTGTTTCAAACACAGCTTCCTTATGTCCCAAGACAGGGTGGCTTTGGGAGATGATGTCCGTGAGAATTTGAGATTTATTCCCAGCAAGCCTCAAGACAGGAGCACAATATTAAACATTCCCTGATCTAGAGCATGAAACTGTCTCAAAGAAGTGACACATGACAGACTGTGGCTGTAAGAAAGAAGAAATCATTTCACAGTTCAGCATGACTCCTGCTGTTTAGCAAACAAGCAATAAATAACACAAAGTGGCAATGGCTTCACCAAGGTAAGGGAGCAGCTGAAGGTGGATGTGCTGGAGAATGAGGAAAAGCGTGGTTTGGATTCAGGAAGGAAACAAGAATCAAGCCGCAGGGAGTGAAGGGGGCAGGAGATGGTGCATCTGGAGGGAGCAACTGGGATCGAGCAGATCAAGAACACCCAGAAAGGACAAAATCAATGATATGGGCAGCTGGTTCCTCACTGCCCTGCCAGCTCTGCAAGCCCAGAGTGGAAACAGCAAATCAGAATAGCAACATCTGCATCCTTGGTGAAGGCTTCAGGGGCTACATGTGAATATAGTAGAATGCAAAATGAGGTCTACTGAGAACATATTAAAAATAAAAACCAACAATACTGGTAGATAGCATGGCAAATTTCCACAGGCTGTGCACAATTCTACTTTTGTTCTTTGTAAGATCACTGACAGGACCCTTGAATTTTCCTCTTATGAAAACACAGCTACTTTGTGCCTCATGAAGATAGGAAATAAAAAGCAAATAAAGACTCACTTTAGCAGATCTTCACACCTGTGAACAATTCTCCCTCCCAGCAGAAGCTCCCTTACTCTTGAGGTAAGTGTTCATGTTACAGCAGACTTGTGGGACTGGGTCTTAAATGATCCACAAGGAAGCAAAATATGCAGCCCAGGGTGGAAATGAAGCTCATCACAATTCCTTTCCAACTCCTGAAGCTGCTGTGATATCTATTTTGCTGAGCAAGGATGGTTCAGCTCTATGTTCATGGGTCGACAGGAGGGTAGGGGACAAGGCAAAACTTTTCTGCACAATTGTCTGTGGAGTTTGTCCTTCACTTTGTTAAAACTGGACATTTATTTATAGAATAAAGTTTCACTTCAAGCCCTGTCAAATACCATAGTACTCAGGAAGTGTCAAAAGTACAACAGCAAAACTGGAATGAATTAAAATAATCTTTTGAACCATCTGATGCCTGGCAAAATAGGAAAGGACAGAATGGGCAATGACACCTCTTGGAAACAAAACCAAAGAGAACAGTTTTAATTCATCTCTTTAGACCTTATTTCCCATTTTGAATATTCTAGGAAGAAGTTGACATACCTAAGACACAGACAACTCAGTCAGTGATGGAATTTGTAACTTACAAAACAAAAATGGTGTTTTGCTTATCACTATTCTGCATCATCATCAGACAAGTCACATCAAGTGACTTAACTCCCACCCCCACTCTATCCAAGGACTTTTCACATTGAACTTAAATGTTGGAATTAATTTTTCCATCATAAGAGAACACACAAAAAATGTAAGAGTATGAAGAAGCAGAAGGAATAATTGGTGAATTTGAGATAATTTCTTTAAAACTCCACACATGATGGCTTTTATTTCTGTGTATGTCTGTCCAGCAGATGCAATGACAATGAATGATGAGGTGACATTTAGCAGTCTGATCAGAAGCAGCTTGTAGCAACATGTATATATAATATAGCATGATGCCTGGCAGCCATAGATTTCAAGCGTTTCATTCAGAGAACTACATAAATAAAATTTCAAACAGTTCTCAAGCCCAGTTAACCCCAATATAAGCAGAACAGAGAGACAAGTGTTTCTTTTACATGCATTCTTAGGGCTGCTCCAAGTTATACCACACACTAGTTACTCAAAGATAAAACATCCATCAGGAATCAGAGCAAAAGGCATGATCAGAACAGAATTTCTAGAAATGGAAGAGAAATTTTAAATATCTCCACACCAGAATCTGCAGGTCTTGTCAAATAAAATACTGGGGGGGAAGGAGGGGGATATCCATGACTTTCCTGAAAAGGAACAAATTTCTAACTTTTCAGCTAGGAAAACTTCCTCCAATTTTACAGCTCAGAGAAGGGAATTAAGTGAATTATTTCCTGCAACATCAGAATGCTTTTTGACAGCTCTAAGACTGGGTTGAATCAATTTTGGGTTGAATCAATTCACACTGTACCACATTGCTTTCTCACTGCTATCAATGTATCAAGTTCTAGCCACCAGTATTCTGCTTGTTCCAGGCACTTCGGCTGTCACCATGTTCATATGACCAAGTCATATGGATTTACCTGACTTCAGAGCATTACAGAAATAAAGAAGGGGCCTCACAACTCCAAGCCCTCCTCTGGGCATGGCTTAATTTCCTGAACTGCAGCAAAGAAATGAACATGTCACAGTAGGAAGCATTTTAATATGAAACTTGTAAGAACACTTCTGCTCATCACATGCACTGAAACAAAACAATTCCATTCCAGAATTGAGATGTCTTTTAAAACTTTTTTAAAATAAAAAATGACTACATTAAACATAAATTCCAAAATAACCTCAGAATCTATTTCATCCTACACATAACTATGTCCTCAGCTTGCTTTTGGGTGATAGGAAAGCTTGGGTACTTTAACAACCCAAGGAGCAGGAGAAACAGACACTGCACGACCTTTCTGAAGTAGACATTGCTCAGTAATCACATCAGCCTAGACCTCAAGGTCTAGCCTTCTCCTTCCAAATCTTAATTCTTAATTTAGAATGAAAAAAACAGCTGAAATAACAGAATTTTCCACCTGATTGAAATCCTAAATTCATTCAGCTCAGCTATCCTCCCTGGCTTGTAAGTGCTCCTGGCTCCATGCAGATGATGGCTTTCCCCAGAGCATGCAGAGGAGTGATTTCTCAAACCAGCTGTGGACTTGTACCTGACAATCAGCTGTTGTGGAAAACATGAGAAAGTAAACTCCAGGTAAGAGCTTAATCACAGAGCTACTATTATTTATAGACTCACTGAAGTCCCTAGAAGCAGTTACATGACAGCTTTTGACTGATGGACCCCAAAATTATCTCAGTTCATTGCAAACCTTACTAGTGCACAATATTTTCTCGAAGACTTTTACAGAAATTTCTTGAACCTGTTTTTATTTCATATGTGTCATTAGAAATGGTAAATTCTACCCATACATCCTCTAACCAAAACAGGTGGGAAAATAAATCCTCTATTTTATTATTTTCTTAGTTTTATTTTGATATCTTGTACATAGAGTTCAAAAAGGAACATAATTAAAAATTTACTCCTCAGAACCAAATTTTCATCTTTTTTTCCCCACAGATCCAATGGGGGGGAGGAGGAGGGAAGAGAGGAAGGAAAAAAAAAAAGAGAGACTTCCCGTCACATAAATAATGAAAAAGATGCTCAGAGACTTAGAAGTTCACACACAGCTTTTGAAGTTATTTTTTACTTCTTCATATTTTGTTGCATGCTCTACCTGCTGGTTTTTTCCCCTTGGTAGCTTGACAAGCTCTTTTTTAAAAAGATTTTTAAAAGGCTGAGAAGGCGGCAATTCAAGAAGTTTTCACTGATCTTGTCCAAATAGAAGATTCTTTTCCTTGAGTATGCAAACTGCAATCCTTTGAACAAAAGGCACTTGACTCACTTGATGCTAAATCTTTTCTCAGCTGAGAGTTTACACAATGCAGGCTCCAGCCACAATAACACAAGTGTAATGGGAGAGCAAAAAAAAAATAAAATTCAACCAATCTCCTCCTTTGGCCAGGTTCACCACACAGAAATTCTTTTTGCGTCATGTTTTGCTGTGTTATTTTTCCATGAGAGACAATGGAAATGTCCAGAGGCAGTGGAGGTGACAGAGCAATGCCCACATGTAACGTGGGTAGGCAGCTCTGCCAGCCAAGGAGGAGAACAAACCTCCCAGCGTCAGTCCACATCCAGCTCACTTCTCACAGCTTGCTGCATTACCCACAAAATGGTTACAGAACAAAAGCAAATCTCCAGAAAACCATTCAACTGTAATCTCCATGGACGTTTCCAGCATCAGCCAGCCAAAAGGCAAGAGACTCACCTTTCTCCTTAGCTCACCTTTCCTCAGCTGTCCTCTCTACTTGCACTGTTCCTCAAACTACCAAATGCAGGAGCCTGTTAACCCCTTATGAACTGCTGTGCTTTCCACAACCTCACACATTTGTCACACTTCAGACAGCTAGCTCTAGAAGCCACTCACTGTCATCCTTCATATTTTTAGGTACTGGGATGCTCACCACTGTCTCTGTGTGAGGAACGTGCCAAGCAGACCACAGGTCTAAACACACTCTCAGTATCCTGATGCGTGCTTCAAGTTTAGCACAGTGTGTGTAAGATGAGGCTAACACAAAGTAATGAAACCCAAACTGCACAAAAGGAGTGAATCTTGTAGAAAAGGGCTCAATGAAAATAGCCCGTGCTTCATATAGCTTACAAAAGCCAGGAAAACAAAGAGCTGCTGCTCCTGGCATTCAAGCCTCCATCCTCTTAGTTTTATCTTGGCCTTATCTCCTGGGAAGAACTTGGAGAATCAGATGCACCGACCTCCAAATCCCTTGCTATTTTCTCTTTTAAATTAAAGAGAAATTAATCATGTTACAATAGCCACAAGGGTGCTGAGAAGACGTTCATCAGATAGCACTCCACGGGCCATGCTGTACCCAGAGGTACACAGCATTAACCATGCTCCAAATGCACCCACAGCCTCACAACCAGAGAAGTGGTTTGAATCAACAAGTCCCAGGGTCAGACAAATCTGTTTGGGAAGTAGATGAAACACACAATGGTACGTATAAACACTTTCCTGTTCCTCTGCTTTCTTCAGTCAAAAAGAACACAGACCTAATTCACAAATGTGGACTCTCATTGTATTAGCAGTCTGCCTCTGTGGACTCCAAGTGTAAAGAACACGGAAATTAAAGGTTTGAAAAGCATATCTTTTCTAAGCCAAACGGGTTCCTTTAAGTCACTAATAGCTTTACAGAAAATTCCCCTGTGAAGATGAAGGGGGGTGATATGTTAGAAATGCTGTTCTGAGCTAATTTATGAGTGCTGCATGTGGTCAGGCTGTAGAAACATTTTCCCCATGATTAAATAGAATTACTGGAAGGCTTATTGTATGCATATGTTGATTAACTGTAATTGCAGAGCTGTTATAAAACTAGCAGGAAAGAACACAATAGACCATAGTACCTTCTTGGAAACTCCTCACATCAAGAAAACTCAGGAGAAAAACACAGGGAAGCAAAGTAGACATGTGGGATATCAAACCCCTTGGCTTACACGGCCATCCTACTCAGGCAGAGCTCCCATCACTTCAGCAGGAGCTTTCCCAGTGCCTCATACAAAGTGCTCGTGTCTTCCCCATCCAGCAGTAACATCTCCAAGCAAAAAACAGTGACAATCAGGTAACTCACCTGAGAGCCTTCATGAAACAGCAGTTTCACGGGTGGTTTCAGAGCAGAGGTAGCACTGTGTTGGATGGGGTGGTACCCGCCTACAACTTTCCAGACTATTGACATGAAGCTGCTGTTCACACCCAAGCCTCTCCCAAGCACTCCAGTCTCATGGTTTTTCAGGCACACTGCATAAATCCCAAGTAACGCTTCCCTGTTGCAGTCACAACTGTGAGCAAAGCATCTTTTTTCAGGTTCTGATTTATGCTACATCATCACTTTAAAATGCCTTCCACACTTTGGGGATACATGAGAACAAGTCAGCCTTTTTTTTTTTTAAATACCAGATTTAGCAGCACCAAAGACATGTTACATATAGATAAACACGTAGTCCATCCCCTCACCCCAAGAGGCCTTATAAATTGAAATAGGAAGATTTGAAGCATGAGTTCTATTACCAGTTAGTGATGTTTGATCACTACATTAAGTAAGTCCCACAAGTAATAAGCAGCAATATAACAGAAACTAACACAGTCTCTAGCATCACCATTGCTCATTCTTTCCTTTCTATGTTGGTATCATCATCATCAGGAAAGCTTTCAGCTCAGTTTATCATTTAGATGGGTCAATTTCTACACCAGGAAGGACTGAGATACATTTGAAATGTAACAGCAAATGCAATTCCAAACTGCAGACCTACATCTTCCGTCCTTCCTTTCTCTCAACAAAATTATTGAACTTGAAGCACATTTTAGTTTCAACTTCTGCCCATAGCCACATCTCTATCCCTTGTGGCACATGCCCCTCGGAGGGCAAAAGATCAACTCCTTCCATAAAAGCTTGATCTATTTGCACTTAAACATACTTCCTAAACCTTTGGTAAGAACACCCAGAACTCAGACGAACATCAGGGTTTGCTGATTCACTCTGACACACATCACTGCAAACCAGTGAGTGTTTTACTGAGCCCTTTTCAGCTTTTCCAATTGGTCCTTCACCTGAGCAGGTTCAGTCTCAGAGAACACCAGGCACCACCTCTGTAGCTGTTCACCTTGGAAGCACGTGTCTTCCACGAGCGCAATCAACCAAGCCCATGCTGGAGCCTCCCTGCTCCCAATCAACTGCAAAGGAAACAAAGTGCCCTTTGCTAGAAGAGCACATGATGTGTCACTGAGACTTTATCACAAGTTTCTGCTGACTAAATTAGCTGAGCTCTAGCACATAGCTATTACCAGGACCCATCAAACTGCTTTCAGGACCATGAAGCAGACACCTACCTACCAAAAGACAAGCAGAAAAGCAAAACAGCCAAATGCAAAACATTCATAATTCACCAACTGCTTCCCATGTCACAGAGGCACTAATTTATCACACTGTTAGAGTCGTCCTGTTCCCAAGTGGAAAGAACAGCATTCAGATTCTTGCAGATAATGATGGAAAATTTCTAGGGTGTAAAGGAGGAAAAGAGCTATTTTGTCTTTTCTGACTCAAAGAGATGGGGAAATGCACCAGACTCGCCCTGAGAATTCTGCTGAAGTTCAGGGGGGCTGGGAGGAGGAGGAAGATGAAAGCTACAACCTGTGCTATGTTTTCCCCCACTGTTTTGCTAGGCACAGAGCAAACCAGCATGAATTCAAATTTATTCTTTCAGTCAAATGATGTTCTGAGACAGGTATTCATGAACCTCCCATGCTCATGATGCCTGAATGACCCACAGAGAATTAACTCACATTTCTCAAGTTTAAAACTCTACCTGCCTCTGACTGCGGCCTGGAGTGTGTGAGCTCCACAAGTTGCTCCTGTGTGCCAGAGACGACTGCCAGCAGCTTTGTGCTACCACAAGTCACACACGGCTCTCTGGCTTTTACAGAGTTGTCAAGGGACCTCCACATTGGCAAAGTCCTATAGCCCTCTGCAAAGACAACACACCCGTCAGGTTCTCTTTCCAGAAAGGAAGGAGTAAAGAAACCAGAAATAATTTCATAACCTGGATAAGCAAGTCAAGTATTAAACCCAACCCAAATACTCTGATTACCATGAGAGCTTTCACATGGTTCAAATGCTTTCCACATCCAGTTCAGACACTGCACCCACTTCAACTGCAAGTTTTACATCATTTTAATCCAGAAAACTCCACAGATCATTCATAGGACTAGACACTTTAGCATATTGATCCAGCTTTGCGTATTGGCAAAATGGCATTTAAAATTCTATCAGTAGCAAAAGTGAACACTTTCAAATAAAGAGGCCAGGCATGCAACCCTCCAATTTTCACTGTAACATCATGATGAAGTCACAAGAGATTAAAACAGCACAATCAACTTAATTTCTCTTTCCTCACCTGAACACCTGAAGTCATAACTCGTTAACCACAGGAGTGGGTACCATTCACTACTGCACCTGAATTTCTGCTGAAGGCAGGATCCAACAACAGAAATCATACTTGGTTGCTCTGAAAAGCCACACTCCTCAGCTCCACTCTGTCTGGTGGATACTCACTGCAATGCCTCCTGCTTTCCCATGCTAGTGACCACTGCACTTGGCAGCCCCCTGCTCCAAAATCCCTCTGGGTGGTGGTGGTATGAGCCTGGCACAGCAATGTCCATGCAGTGGCAAGGCACAGGCATCTTGAGAGCTCCTGGGCAGAGCTGGAGGGCAACCTTCCCTGCAGGAGGGACGAGGCATGCCGACAAACAAGCTGCATAAAGAGAGAATTAAATCACTCTGGTAGAGGCAGAGTTGAAGGTACAGGTACCTGACCACTGTGACAGAAACTGCTACTGGAAATACTTGTCCACTGACCAATTTATTGGGGAGCACAGCAGGAGAAGAGGAAGAAAAAGCAGGAGTTAGCACAGCAGACTGCTCTGAAGGCAGATGTTTATTCAAGACTCTGCGCACATAAAAGAGGCACAAAAGAAAAGGCTTTTATTTGGTTAACACACTAAAAAGTGGATGCTCTTATTATTTGAGATTTTACGATGTTAATCCCACAAGAATTGCTGGACTGAAGCTATTTATCATCTGGCACTCTATACTTCGTTTCCATAGAAGGAAATGAAAAAGGCCAGGAAGGTTCAGCCAGTTTGTCTTTTAATACTCTTTATTGGATCATTAATGATTAATTCTTTTTAACACTCTGCCCTAGATCCTAAATTCACAATGGCTCAATATAGATGAAAGATTTCAAATCCCCATCTCTCCTCCCTCTTCTCTTCTGCTTCCTGAGCCTATGTAAAAAAATATCTGCCACTGCTGAGCACACTGCTGTCAGAGGGAATCATCCAGGACAGAAGAACATCCATCTCTGGGAGATGAAGAGGTGCAAAAGATGGAACAAGCAAAGTTCACAACCCAACCCAGTCCTGAAGAGCCACAAACAATGCAGGACCCACTCAATAATGATAACAGCCACCACCGCTCAGCCACTAAGTCTTATTTATGCCTGGCACTGCACTACTGCAGTACTGCAGCACTCAACTGTGTTTAGTTATTGAATTCTTTTTGAAGGAACCTGGATTTATTTCTTCAGCATATGATTAAGAGCAGAAAATATTACTGTTCCACAATCAAAAAATCAAAGAACAGTCTTAGAAACACCATGTAACAAGAACAGTATTCATGAACATTAGCTTTGGATTAATGAAAGCTACAGCCCTGCTCACAGTGGTCTTTACAAGTCTCACAGCAATTTAATAACAACGCATTTGTCAATACACTGTCCTATACGCTGTAACATGCACAAGAATATTCTGCCTACATCAAATTTCCTCCAGGATTTCAGTTAATCTCTTCACAGTCCTTCCTGAAGCCGTAAAAGAACCAGGTGAATAGGACTGGAGTCTCCGATCCTTTCCCTAGCACACTATTTGTGGCCATTTCACTTACCCATTTTGCATCCCACTTCTGTCTACAGATAAGGAAGCAAATAAACAGCCACCTTCACAGTGTGCTTTGGGATCTCTGGAGGAACGATGCTATTCCCGTTCAGTATCACTAATCTGCTTACGTGCTGTTAGGAGCTGTTGCAGTTCAGAGCAAAGATGACTGCGTTTCAGTGATCCTGGATGAAAAGCACGATATAAATATCAGTCTTACTATTACATTCATTAAGCAGGCCTACGGAAATCAAGTCATAAAATTAACTAGATGAACTAATAGTAGCGTATCATTAAGTAATCATCGTGTCACATGTAACAGTGCTTGCCATGGAGAGGGAAACGGAGCGTTCGTAGTAAGGCTGTTTGAGCAATACCACCTGCAGACACACATTCCTTGTTTGGCACATTTTTGTTCCTCCTGCTACAGAGCAGGAGTACACCACGGCTTCAGCAAACAGGATTAGCAGCAATCAGAAGAGAGGAGAATCAGCATAAAGACTGGTATCTAACAGATGAATACATTAGCACACAACTCATTTACTCAAATTGGCTGATATGACAGTACTTTAAAACTACTTTATACAGGGGATTATTAATGAAGCTAATCTGCAGTTGAAATCACAGGTGCATAAAGTTGAAAAAGTCTCTTGGATAATGGGACACGAAGCCTCTGCCTGCTGGTCACCTGCTCCCCTGCAGCTTGCACCTGCAGTGCTGGAAGCCTTTGTCCATGATGTCCTCGGGTGGCCAGCACGAGTGGAGACAAACATCACTACACTAGGAACTAGAACGAGAAATACGATCTCCCTGGAGCACCACTGCTAACAAGGGTGTCTATCAGAAACTCAGGAGGGAGGTCTGGGACTCCACTGAAAGAAGAAGCTGGATTTTCCTCCCTCCCATACGCTGCTAATAAGGACATGG
The DNA here is from genome assembly GCA_013401335.1 of Brachypteracias leptosomus. NCBI lineage: Eukaryota > Metazoa > Chordata > Aves > Coraciiformes > Brachypteraciidae > Brachypteracias > Brachypteracias leptosomus. The sequence goes on along the minus strand of VYZX01010008.1, from coordinate 353,565 downwards.
GCAGTGGTTGCCTGCATTGTCCTGCCAGTATTGTAGGAGTTTCAAGAGAAACTTTAGTCACCAAGACTATCAATCCAAGTGCTTCCAAGTCCAAAAAATCACATTTAAAAGGAGATTTTCAATAATGGGGCAGTACAAGGTAATATCTTTATGTAGGTGCAAGTACCTGTGCCTTCTGTTAGGAGCTGCTTTGTAACGATCCTTAATGTTTTGTTCTGTATTTTGAAACACATATCTAAGCCTGCTAGTAAGATTTCATTAAACAATATGCAATCTTAATTAAAGGTCACTACCATCATTACCTGTAACTACCCAATTTGAAACTTCATAGTTTACAGATAAGGCACTCATGGGGAAAAAATTATTCAAGCCTGCAATAGATTCTTTCTACAGATAGGGCTGGATTTCAACAGCTTTAGATCCGATGAAGTTCATGTATAGAAGGACAAGGGCAATATCAAATTAGTACCATTTTATATGATTATTTATGCTAATGAATGAGATGCGTAACATCTCCAATATATGCAGAAGCTTTAGTGAATACATATTTACCTCTAAGTACACTTGACAAGACTGGAGCTCTACCATTAATCCCAAACGAAAAAAATCATATGTAAACATGTACATTCTCATGCAATGCAATTAACTCAAGTGATGTATTTATCTGAATGACAGCAGCTTTTTTTAATTAAAAAAAACACAACAGAAAACTCAACAATAATTCCAAAGAACACTATTTCCCTACAGCCACTAGTATTTTTGGCCCAAGGACACTGACACCACCACTCTAGAGTTTACCCAGAGAGCTAAAAGCTTGGGTGACACAGCCAGGAAGGTTACTCTTGACCTCCAAGTTAATGGAGATCTTTGAGCAGATTTAACACTTGAGGAGCCGGCTGGTCTCTAGGCAGGTGGCTGAATGTCATTAATTAGAACATTACTTAGTCAGCACTGCTAAAAATACATTTGCCACGATGACATGCTGAGTAGCCTGCACTCAGGCACAGAACTTCAGCTTCCCACTGTCATTAACCATAAGCAAATCTGCACAAGAAAAAAAACACTGCCTGAATGTTTTTGTACCTCTGTCATCACAGACAACCACTACTGTTGGAAACGCCTCTAGAGCTTAATAACCACCAACAATTCATCATTAATTCTGCTTTTGCACTTCCTTCCTCCTACCGTGTTGTGATTCTCATCACTGTCAAACAGGAAAGGCTGGAAACTCTAACTAGAATTACTGAGTCCAACCAACCCCGTGCTGCTGGGCACCAGAAGGGTGCCAGTGGGCACTGTGGCCTCTCTGCCCAGCTCCACCCCACAGAGCAGAGGCAGGGCTGCTCCACTCCCTACCCTACTTTAAAGATCCTACAAAGGGATCTTTAAAGTCTTAGGTCATACTCCTCTTTCCATTCTCACCACTACAGAAATGGACTTTCAAAGCTGTAGCACAGCACACTAAAATAAGAACTTTATCAGCATTCATAGATACACCAAATACCAGGGTTTATTACTTCTCAAATAGTAGCAAACTTTAAATTCTTTAACATTATGGATTATTATGAGTTTTTGGGAAATCTGCTTTGTCTGATCAAGTATGTAATTCCCTACAGAAGCAGATAGAGCCTCATATTGGTTTGTTTGCATCAAACTTCTCAATCATTTGGGGGTTAGAGGGGGTGTTTTGTCTATTTTGGTTTTTAAGGCAAAGTTTTTCTTTTTATGGTTACATGAGAAATGTATTTAAAGGTCTCTGACAAGGACATGATAGGCTTTTGTTGCTCCCTGTACCTTACTTCCCCCAACATCTTTACAGCTAATAAAGATGCCAAGCAGTATTATGCCTTGCTGTAGCCACAGGCCACTTCTGAAGGCACTTTCGTAAGTTTTGGTGTTTGGTTGGGTTTTTTGTTTTTTTTTTTTTAAACAACAGCATCACGCCAGTTTTTCTTGCATAAAACAAATTTTCAAGAGCATCCCTTTCTCTTTTACTAAGCATTCCAAGGGCAAGAAAGTTTGGCTTTTCCCTGCAAGTTGCTTCACTTAGAACTTTCTACTTAACAGTTCACAGACTATCTTGGAGATCCAGAAGGCAAGAAAATCCTGACAGAGAGATCCCCTGAGCACATCACCTTGTCAGGTTTACTGCTGTGTGCTGATCACTGTGGGTGTTGTGAAATCCTGAAGTTCCCCATAGACCTCTCTGCCATTGTAATCTGCTCCTCAGCAACCACGTGCAATATAAAGTGCATACACACATCCTGAAGCTTCTGGTCACATTCATCTTTTCATCAAACTTTCCCCAAACTTCTCACATCATCAGCCCCAGGAATGGCCAACTTGAGGAGCTGCCAGATTTGTTTTGGCAATTACCAGCAGAAGGCACCCAGACACACCAGGAAGGTGATGCCAGCAGCAGCTCTGAAGTGCTTTGAGTGCCACAACTGTGCTCCTGCCTGCTCTGCTCCCGATTACACACACAGAAGTCTCAAAGGCCCCAGGTTCCACAAAAAAAA
>VYZX01010008.1:305993-351017 GCA_013401335.1 Brachypteracias leptosomus | reverse complement strand
AAAAAAAAAAAAAAGAAAGAAAAGTCTGCCCTCTGTGATATTTTAAGCAAGTGCATAGCCCAACTGACTTCAGAGGACCTACTCAGTGCTGAGCTGGACATATGCTTAAATACTTCCCTGAATTAATGCCAGATACTACCTCACCCGCACCAAGCCCTGTGCTCTCCTCCCGTGCCCTCCCACACTTCTCCTGCTCAGAGCCTGCTTTGGTAGGGTGCTCCTGCAGAACGGGGACAATGGTGTCCACACAGATTACGCTCAGGAACATTGTCAGATCCTGCTCCAGGTGCACACACAACCCAAAGCATGCCTGAGACCCATCTTGTAGCTACAGCCTCTTTTCATTTCCACACTAGAAACGAAGATGAGAATCTCTTCTCGTGCTTGCCAAACATGGCATTTCCTCCCATAGCCTCTTTTCCTCTGAAAGCAAACACCTGAATCTTAGTCTGGCACAAATGAACCTGCTAAAAGTGTTTCATGTACGTCAGCTCAAGAAACAGTCTCTCAGTTAACTCTCACTTGGCTGGAGCAGCATGAACACACATTACCTGCTGGATCAGACCCTGCTCTCACTCCACAGGAATTGACGAGTGGCAGAACTGAAATAATCCAGTTCATAGAGGTGGTGGCAGAATTCATAGTTATGCTACTGTATTTACGCCTGCTGCAGAGAAAGATACACCCTCTCGCCCCCCAATTTTTTAAATAACATCAGTAAACTAAGCAAAGAGAAACCTATGCCTGCCTTTGTTTGGATTCATTATCCACTTTCCTTGTATATTCTGAGGAGCTGAGAAGGCACCCAAGATAAATAGCTTGTAATCATCTGATATCTTCATGTGACCTCCTCTCTGCAATTTGCATTGGCTTTGAGTTTCCAGATGAAGACGTCGGACGAAATAGTGCTAGGATTAATTTTAGCCTCCTCCTCATGATGACTCGCTGATACCAGAATAAGGCTATAATACTTGACAGAGCAGAGTATTTCCCTTGCCAACATAATCTGTTTCAGGCTTCTCAGGTCTGAAATAAAGTGTGCAAAAACAATTCCAAGCAAAGACGTGTTGCGAGCTCTGGGAGCAGAGAAAGAATTAAAATAGCATCATTCTTCCCAGTTTGCAAATCAGGATATATAGCATGTCCCTGCAGTGCAGCCTGCACGGTACACATCTGAACACCACAGCATCTCCTTTAAATGAGACATTCACTAAAGCTTGTCTAAAGATGGGACAAACACAGCTTTACTATGTGAATACAATAAATTTCTCTATTTTTTAACTTCCAAGTACCTGCAGTAATAGCCTAATAGTGGGAAGCTTTAATAGCACAAGGAGTAAGGGTGTTCTTACAGTGCTGGCCTGTTGTGGTTTAGGCTCAGACAGGGACAAAGCATCATGGCCACTTGCTCACTCTCCCTGGCCAGCTCCCCGTGATATACTGAGCATGACATCATATGTTATCAAATACCCCCTTGGCTAGTGGGGTCAGCTGTCCTGGCTGTGTCCCCTCCTAACTTCTTGTGGAATTTAACTCCATCCCAGCCGAATGCAGGACCTGGTGGTGCAACCTTCAGTCCAAAGCCCTACAAGCTGCCCTCCCAGAGCTGCACATCAGTCAATTTAGCACCCACAGGAGAGGTAGTACAGCTTCAGGACTGTATCACCTTGATTTTTCAGAGATTATTTATAAGAACAGCTCTGGAAAAAGCAATCAAACCTTCCTGAATCTCCACCACACAGAAAAAGAGCCCAGTTCTGCCCCCTCTTGTACCTTATCAGCCTGTCTGTAGCCCCTGAACATGCTCACTCCGAGTTACACTCGGGCAGCTTTCAGAACGAGCTCATGCTTCAATAACTTTTGGTGTCCCTGTCAGGCAAAATACTATCAGCTATGCTCGTAAAGAGATTTTTTTTTGGACAATTGTCAGACAAAAACAAAATATAGTGTGGTAGCAGGGTCATGCTATTCTGGCAGTTCAATGAAAAACCGAAGAAGGAGTGAGAAGCACTGAACGCCAAGGTTGTGGAGACAAGAGAGGAGTCGGGGATGAGGATTTGTTGAGAGCATCCAAACTGCACTGAGAAGGAGGAGTCTGAGAACTGAATTCTGCCACAGAGCTGAGGCTGGGGGGTTTGGTACGTGCTGAAGTCATTGCCTCAGCTCACGAGGAAGCAAGTGCACACTGTGGCAGCAGAAGTGAACTTGTTCTCTCTTCATTGACATGGCAGCCTGACCTTTTCCTGCCTGCTACAAACCAACCCACCAGGGAAAAAAAAAACAAAACCAAACTTGCAACTTCTCCTCTCTGCCACAGAAACAGCAATTAACTTAGTTGTGTCCAATTTACACACAAATGACAGCACTGTCTCCATTTCCACAAGCATATTGCCTTGCAAGTTCTGTGTGGGAAGAACTTTTATACACTTTCAGAGGATTTATAAATATTTGAGCATCCAATACAAGCTATTAACTTGCAGGTTGTGTAGAAAAATCAAGACCTATTTACTGCACATATCACAAGACATATTTACAAGCAAGTGAACTCGAAGATGCATACATATTTCTGTCCAGAAAATCCCAGGGAAAAAATTCAAGACTAAGTAGTGCCTGAAAAAACCCAACTGCTCAATCATGTCCTAATACTTAGATTATTAATAAACCACACTGGTATATTTTGCATGAACTACATCATAACTGAATTACAGTGGAAGCTAATGCAGATCATGGGTGTATTTGTTACATGAACCTTCTCTTGCAGTGGATAACTGTTTGACTCTACCAGGACGTGACTGCTGGCTTGTAAGTGGAATTCAGAGAATTATTTTTTGAACTACTATGCTCTAATGATGTTTTCCAACAGAATTGACACTTTCAGTACTTGAAAGAGAATGAAGAGAGATGAAATGTGGGCCAAAAAGATACAGGGGCAGAAAAACATCCCAGCTCAAGGGAAGTTGAACAAAACACTGTCTTACCAACAACAATGTACACAAAGAGGAAAAATAGCTGATGAAATCAGCAGATTAATTCAAGAGACAAATATGTCAATGGCCTAGGAAGCCTTGACACAATGACACCTGCCTTGGAAAGCTGCAGAAGGGATGTGGAAAAATGAAGCAATGATGAACAGAGAAAATGCGAATCAGCTTCATGGGCAGAGGTAAGCAAGACTGCTGGAAAGCACGGAAGCCACCAGGACAAGATGAAAACAATGTCACAACCAAAACCAGCAGATATCAACAACTCAAGCACACGCTAACAGCCAAAGTGGACAAATAGCACTGCCCTGAAAATGTCATGTTTGGGCTAGCAAGGACCCCAAGGAGAGGGGGTCTTTCTTGGAAGTCATTCTACTCACAAGGTCATGGCAGCTGGTGCTGTCCAGTGCCACGGCTCCTCAAACAGCCCCCAAAGGTGTCACGATGGTATCTCACACCCCTGCTGGTGCCAAAACCATGACATTCAACATCACCTCTGCTCCACTAGCCCATGGACCCCTTGCCAGGTGCCCAGTCCTTGGAGGGGGCAAGGGGCAGCTGCTCTGGGGGGCTACACACGCATAGCTCTAATCACAGCCAGTTTCACCAGCAACTTCTCCCCTTCCCACAGAGCCCGGGAAGCTGCATACTATAAGGGACAGTTGTGTCATTTTAGGCCAGACCAAATAAAAGACCTTGACTGTAATCCTAGACTTTTACAGTCAACAGCACTTGTCTTCAGAAGCACCAGGATTTCACCCATGACATTCAGATGGTCCCGGTGCCCGCAGCCCACCTCCCAAAAGCCCAAATACCCCTGACCAACAGGAGCACATGCCTACTTAAAAGCTGCTACAAATGTGCTGTGGAGCTTGTTTTGTTTTTTAAAAACCACACATATTTAATACCTGAAGTTCTTTAGAAAGTACTGTAAGAATTAAAAACAAAGCCAGACAGCAGCTGGATGATCTCTGGAAAGCTTCAAGGAAATACAGTGTGCAATAGTTTGTTTTTCTTATGAAGTAACAGGTTTGGTGTATTTACAGACTGAGAAAAAAATAAAATGGTGTTTGAGCAACTCTAATCTGTCCCAATACAAAGAATTTGTGAAATGGTAAAAATAAATAAACGGAAAGGCTTGAATCCCCTTGTTTTATAAATACAGCAAATAAAGATAAATGCAAATGAGGAGCTCTTGAGTAGAGGGAATAGTCGTCCAATCACTACATGAAAGCACTTTTGCATATGCTGCTGCAGATTAAAAATATTAAACAGACACATGTGCCTTTGCTTTGTCTATGGAACACAGTTTGCCTCAAAAATCTCAAAAGAAAAAAAGAACCCCAGGATTTATGAGAAGTCATCAAGAATTTAAGTTGCAAAGCACTAAGAAATGAACACTGGCATATCGATGGTGATTGTGTAGTTTGATTCAGTGCATTAAAGAATACGAATTAACATAGCAATAAAAACCACCAATACATCCTCTTCTATTTTTATGCCTCATATCTGGAAAAAGGTAAGTTATGAAGGTTAAAGAATTTACCAAATAAGATGAAGAAAATATACTGTAGCTCTGCTACAAAAGAAAAACTGTCAAGTTATTATTTCTCTAACCAATTAATCACATCAGGAGAACACCACATGAGCTTTTAAGAGTTTTCAGCACTACAGACTGAATACCAAATTCAATCAATTCTCCTGAGTTTCTGGTAGTAGAGCAGGAGGTATGATTTTGCACAGCATGGTGTAATTCTCTCCTATCATTAAATACGTGCTTTTTTGAGGGGGGGTGTGAGGGTGGGAGAGAACAGTCAAGTAAACTACCCGTTTTCATGACATCTACTTCCTATTATTCCTTTCCAAGTATTTCATCTCTCCTGAAGTTAGTTCTGCATGGAAGAACTTAAATTAAAAGAAACTGGCAGACCTATAAATCATACCTTGCTTTACAATACCCCCTCATCAGAACTAGCAAGTCTACTATTTAATTTCCAATCAATTAATTACTAGATGAAATCCACTACCACAAAAGTGTGACAGAATAAATCTGGAAACAAAAATCTGAGTAAAATCTTAAAGAGCTGTCACCAAGGTAGGATTTGTCTGAATTTTTTGCAAATACTGTAATTTAAGCTTTCATTTAAAAAACACATTTTTTTCAAGATGAAAACTGAGATGTTCAGCTGACTTCTCTTATTATTATGCTCAGAAATTCCACAATTCTGAAAAATTTGTATTTCTATAGTCATAAAACTAAGCCATGCAAAGCAGATAATTCACATATGCAAAAACTCCAAGAGTTTTCTAATCTTTAAATGTCCTGTCTTTTCAAATGATTTGTAGGAATTAAGTATTAGAGAGGAAAAAAAAAACCCAAGTAAAAACATTGCAATATTGACAGAATATATATGCAGACATTTCACTAACAGATTCAGTTACAAAAGAAAAACTTGTTGAAAATGGCCAATTCGCTTCAGCTTTTACTTACTGAATGTTTGAAAACATCTTGTCATGAGCAATATAAACACTGAGAATTCATCATGCAAATTCAATTAATAACTTCAAATGTATAACATTTTTTCCCGCAAGCAGTTTATTTTCTCAGTGGATAAATAAAACCCACTTTTATCAAGCATGCAATTAGTTTGTTCAGTTTTTATCTCATCTCTGAATCAAGGCATAGAAACAAGGGAGAGAAATTTCACTATAAACCTAACCAGTTACTGGTGCCATCCCAGAAACAACTTCTCAAAATCTCAATTTTAAGCATCACTTAATCCGACTTACAAACAATCGGTTATCTATTTCAATTGTACCACTCACAGCATCTCTCTGAGACCACTTCATCTATATTTACCTGCTCCCAGACAAGTGAAAATTCGTTTCTTATTGGGTAAATAAAGCCTAAAAGAATACCATCAGTGACTGAGCATTCTGTAATTAACATACACTTACATGGTGTCACAAAACTAACTACACTCTAATCTTAATCGACGTGAATTTTGATCTTTTTATTAACTAATCTATTGAATACATTTTCCAGGCTCTTGACAAAAGGTCACTTCATTAGCAGTGAACTCTGGCTGCAAGAACACTTGACACCGTGTTGAACTGCTCCAGTTACTTGCCAAATACCAGCTCCAAGCTTTAGAAGGGAGCAGGAAAAAAGACACTATTTGCCTAAATAGTTTTACAGTAGACTCGTCCTCCTCCAAAAGCTTTTTAGATACTAAAAGCTCAGGATAAAGTGAGGACTATGTTGCAATGTTAGCACACAGCAGAACGAAGCACGAACACTGTGGAGCGGGCACCTGAGCTGCACCAGCTCATTTAACTTCGTGCATGACAAGAAACCTCACACAACGACAACACAGTCTCTAAATTCAGAATATGACACAACAGCAGCCCAGTTTCTCCCAGGCTGACAAAAAGACCACCAACATACCTGTGTGCATGCAGCAGAGCAACCACGCTGGCTGTTGCAGGAACACAGGCAAGGCACCAGCAGGGACACAGCCTGGACCTGGAAGGCTCCCTCCTCCTCCTCAGCAGCAGTGCTCTTTCCTTGACGATACGTGCTAGGCATCTACAGGAATCTTGGCTGCACTACCAATGATGTTTCAAGATGTGCTTCAAAGCATACTTTTCCCACTTGTTTAATTTGCCTAGGCAGCACCCCTACTGACTAACCAACGGACCTCCAAGGCATGGCTTCCCGACCACAGGACCAAGCTGTAACATCTCCTTAACCAGACATGTTACAAGCACAAGCTTCAGAACCACTCTGCCAGGCTGTACAGTCTCTGTTCTCTAATCTGTTAGGATAACTTTAACCACAGTCAGTGCAAACAGGACTAATGGTAGCCCTTTCTACAAAAAAAAGGGCTGAATCCAGAGAGCTCTCCATGATACACTCTTTTAAAAAAGCAAATCATTATGCTACCAAATTAGTAGATAAATAGACTTTTGCTGCCATTGGCCTTAGGATATGGAGCTTAGGAACAAAGACCTCTATCTAAAAATCTGACTGGACTCACTGCACAAGCTAGAGATGAAGAGAGAAGATGATGCAATCCCTGCTGAATACATTCAAATACAGAGAACTTCTGGCATTTTCAGTGAAATCTACTCTGAGATCCCCTGTTCTGCACATTTGGCCATAAGTCTTTGAAGAGCAGTAAGTTTTTCCAAAAATCCAAAAACTGAGGAACGTGTCAACCCACTGCAAGTGAGATCAGACACCAAGGTGTCTTCAGGAAAAAGGGGGAGCAAGGACTGAAAATGAAGCAACTGTATTTGTCCAACAGACATAAGTAATGCAGAGGGCTGATGGGAAAAACAACAGATCAAAGATCCATCAACTTTAGGGATATTTGAAAAGTAAAATGCAAAAAGACAGGAAAAAGTAATTATCACATTAAGTACCACCAGCCACAACCACTAAGGAAAAACCTTTCCTAACTCTTTCCCCTGCTTTCCCAGCCAAAGCTGACAAGAACAAGACCCAGCCCTCTCCTTCTGTAGCTTTACTACAGTCTCTAGTCTTCCTAAAAAATACATATTTTAATTTCATTTTCAATGTCAAATAACTGATTCCAAGTGCATTTCCCACAGCAATCCACACATTGGCTGGCTTTCTATTTTTAAACGTGTGATAGCTTGCAGCTCTTTGAGGCTGCAGTATACATTATACTGCAAAATTACCATGTCAACAAATAACTTTACTTTCCTTGTAAACGGTGCCTCTTTGTGAGCTGGCAGATGTCTGGCAAACAACACTTTTACTCATCAAGATGTTCATTAGGAAAGATATCAGTAAGATACAATCCTCTTGTGCAACATGCAGCAGCAAAAGACTTGATGGAAAATGACTCCCCCAAAATACTCATATCTCAGCAGTAAAAGACAGCTCTGAGAACCAGTGTGCAAGCAAGGGATCTCAAGTCCTTGAGGAGAGCAGTTGTCTGATAAATTCTTTACAAAGGGAATGCGTAATTCAAAACCAATCAATAAGTAGGTGCCAAATTCTCAGAAAATGAGTGCTGGAGTACAGCTGTAAAGTGTGTAGATAGGTGCCATCACACTTGCACTGAGGCTGCAAACACAAACTGCTCTGGAATTCATACCTTCATAGGTGCACAGAGGTCAAATGGTGCCAAAATGCCAGGTTGCTCGTCCCAGCTACATGCACAGCTCCTGCCCATCAACTGCCCCCAGAGAGAACATGACACTCAGCTGATTTTCCAGACAGGCAGACTGCAAACCCTCTGCCCCACTGTCCCTTCTTGCCACGTGTCTCACCCATCCCAAAGCCGCCCTGAAGCTCGGCCTCCCCAACCAAGTTGGGGCACTCTGGAGGGTGACACCAAGAAACTCTATTTAGAGATGCTCCAGGACCACCCCACTACCTGCCCTGGCACCTCATTCACTAACATGGATGCAGCTCTTCCTCGAGGCAACATGTAAAATGGGGAGGACTCAAGTGCTTCCCCCAGCTAAAATTAATCAAGCAATAACTTATTTATCAGTGGGGTAGTTCAAGCCACTACTTGAAGAGCCACTGTTTAAAGTGGTCCCTTGTGTGTTGGTTTTCTTCTATGCTTTAAAGCTGAGCTTCACAAAACACACAACAGATTTAAAAACAAAAAAAGGATATGTAGGTGCACGTATCCAAGTTATACCCTCAGCACCTGAGGAAAGGATTAAAACCACAAACTGCCCAAGTAAAAGGAAGGTGTCCTATCACTCCTGAAGTGGAAAGGAATGTGTCCATTAATCATTTGTACCAAGGAAAATTTAATGCTCTGGTGAGCAGCCTGTTGTAGGCAGAGGGTAAGACGCTGGTATTCATGGGTGTAATTCCTATTCCTGGATACAAAGCCAGAGGAAGCAGCACAGAGCTGTAAATGTTGTGCTGGAAGCACCTGGGGACAACATTCAGAGCTCTGTGAGGCTCCCCACAGCTCTCTTACCTTTCCACAGCAAAAATTAAAACCCAGACAGGATGTCATGAAAGAGCCTCTCACTGATTTCTCCTTCATCCTGCAGGGAGATGAAGAGCTGGGAGGAAAAGGGTGAGTTTTCTCACAGCCACAACTTGACAACACTGATGGTTGTGCAACACCCCAATGGTCCTCCAACCCTACTGCAGTGTGTGCATGCTAACGTGCTCCTCATCCTGGAGCTTTTCATCCAAAATTATTTCAGGGCCACACAAAGTAAACAAGAAAGTGTTTAGACCCCACAAATGTTTGACATGTCCCTTGAAGGGAGGCCATTCAAAAGAGAAGGCTTCACTGGCTGGCTGAATGTGCAAGGAGTTTCTCCTGGTACAGACAAGAGGGGAAAAAAAAACCAAACCTTTGAGAATATTATTATGAACTGTCACAAACAGATATTGTTAATGTCCACTGGGTTAAGGGTGGGCATATGAGGGGCAGGTCAGAACACATCTATGTTCTGGTCTCAACACCACAAACCAAGGCTGTTGTAGGCAGAGGCTTGCTATAAACGGCAGGAAAGGGGGTGAAGAGGCCATGGGGATGAAGGAAAAGCTATAGTTACTGCTGGCAGTGCCAAAAGGAGCACAAGTAACTAAAATTGTATGACCTTTTTATTTTTAAGCACACACATTGCAATGCAAGATTAATTAAAAGGATCCATTTTCATCATAGGCAGGATCTGTTTACTGCTGTGTTATCATGTCTATGTACAGCACATGTATTCAGCATATGGACAAGAGATTAACTGTGTACAAAAACTAATCATAGAAGACCAAAAAGGAGTAAATGAGAACCAGATAGGTAAGTTGTATAGCTTTGACAGCATGACTGAAAAGCCCAATCAGACAGGTGGCCACAGAGACCCGCCTAGAAAAGAAGCTAGCCTTAAACTAAGAAATAAATCAATCTCTCTGTGCACACTTAACTTCTTTATCGACTCGACAGCAGCCGTGCAAATGTAGTACTAAAACAATAGAGAAGAGAGGAATTCAGAGACACAGGCACAAGGAAGGCACTGTTCCATACAGAAATTCTCATAAAACTGGAAACCATTAAATGGAAGCTGAAGAAGTTTGTTCATGTCACAGGAATCCAGATCTTGCAACAAGCAGTAAAATTTAATATCCTTCTACTCATATCCTTCTGTGAAACCTGTCTTGCAACAAACAGCCCAACCCAATATCTTTACTGAGGCACCAAATGAAATCCCCATGTACCAAGAGGGCAAAGCAGCTTTCTGCACTGAACAATAGCTACCCTCAATTTGCATTTAAAATTCTCTAAGTATGATCTGAGTGTAACTCCCGAAGCAATCAAACCTCACATATTTTGATGCTATTTTCTAAGTGAACAGGAAAAAAAAAAAATCACACATGCACAGGAGAGGGATGCCACCTTCAACCAACAATTATGGAGATGACTTGAAAACAAGGACAATGATGAGATACCACCAATGGAAATGAAATGCCTGATTCAATCACACAGTTATCCAATAATGCCTTGGAAGGTGAAAAATACATTAGATATCTGAAGCTAAATGGTAAATCATTTTACAGTTAACAGAAATGGGTACAGTCTATATAAAACTTCACTAGTTTATAACATTTACTTTATTTAGCCATCTTAAATGTAAATCAACTGTCTTTGGTTTCCACAGACCACCTTGACAAAGTACATACATAATTTCCTTACAGAAAGGAGACAGTGGTCCTCACTGGGTAATTACAAGGAGTTGTTTTATTTTAGATGGGTCTTTCTACAGCAAACTGCCTTTACAAGGTTTTTTTTTTGTGGTTTTTCTTTGTTATTGTTTTGGGGGTCTTTTTTGTTTTGTTGGTTTTGTTTGGTTGGTTTTTATTGTGACATGTGAGAACTAAAACTTCTTAGCAATGATTACAGGCACCATGTGACCTTGAGTGTATAATGTATATGGATGTTATAATGCTGGTTTGAAACAATGACAGATGAAACCTGCAAACCAGCAAAACTTTCATTCAGTGATTTCTGTCTCCATGCATAGCTATAATCTTCCTCATTAAGGCTTGGATAGTATTTCACTAACATTTTATGGGCGTATACTACAATATCAACACACTCTTCAGAGCATATAGGGCCTGATCCAAAATCCACTGGCCAAGATGTGTTCATCTCATGCAGTGACTTGAGGGACATAGAATCCAACAAGCAAGGAAAGCACCAGCACTGTTTCCAGAGAGGAATTCTCCACTGACTTATGCTGAGAAACAAAAGTAGTCATATTCAGGAATTCTTGAGTTTCATTCTGCTTCTACTGTACAGCTGCACAGCAAATGGGCTTTGTGCATGAGAAGGCACCAAGGGCCAATGACAACCTTAAATTAGCTGCTGGACAGTCCAGCAGAAGAGTACGAAGGAGAAACATCACCTTGCTGGGCCCAGTCTACAGGGTGATGCTCCAGCAGCTCCTGCCTGTGGACAGTGCAGTCAGGCTGCCCAGACCCATCCCACCCCAGCCCAGTGGCAGGAAGAGGGGGACATGGCAGCTTCTCCTGGAGCCAGGTCCTTCCCTGCTCCCCCAGCCCACTGCTCTGCAGCTTGACACGGCCACGATGTCTCCCAGCCAGTGGGTTTCTAAACCCTTCAGTGTTGCACACTAAATGCCACAGACCCTCCTCCAATGCATTTCTCTACCTATCAGTTAAACTCTCAAACAAGCAGCACAGTATTTTCACAAGTTCATCTTCAGCAGCCATTGTTTCCATGTTTACCACAATTATTTCTTCATCACAGATATGAAGGTAATAGGAGACCTTGTAGGGATTCCACTGCCAAAATTACGTCCACTTGATTTGAATCAGCCTGTGTCACCTTCTACACACAGACTTTTCTACACCAGTAGAGTTTGCCTTAATCTCCAGTGCAGCTCCCTGACATGTAAAGATAATGATAACATGAAAAAGAAGTGACAGAATCTGGTCCTGGTTATAACTATAAATACTTTTGCCCAAAATGCGTTCAAAGAACTTGGAAGGAAACCCCAAATCCTGCTTTAACATTAGGATGTTGTCACTGGTAGCAAAGAGCTGCACAAAGCAAATGGGTTTTGTTAAAACCATGTGCTCATTCAGTTATTTTTTTGACGAGTCACACCCTCCCATTCTTTTTATAAACAAGATCTCTCAAAGTTGCCAATAGCTGTTTCAAATATCTTTGCCGAATAAGCCTCCCAGTTTCTATATTCAGAGCACAACTGATGCAGAAGTCTCTTAACACCCACTAAACTTGAATAATTTATACTCTTACAGACTTGTATGGCAAGATACAAAGTGACTTAATCATGAGGTATTCATAGCATTCTCCTCCACAGAAGTATGAAACTCGGTGAAAAATATCATTCCAATACAAGTCCTCAGGCAGTATGTTCCACATAGGAGATTGACTTGATTTTTTATTAAAAATTCAGAGCCATAGACAGATCAAATCCTTTTGTTTTTGTTTGACTGCTTGCCTGGGCAGTTGGACAATTCATTATTAAGCACACTCCGTTTCCAGATTAAGCTGAAAAAACTGGATAGGTTGCTTTAATATTAATCCATGCATCTGCACAGTGCCTGCTGCGGCTTGTAAAACTTTTTAAGCACAATTCAAACTTAAAATTGTCTTTTACTGCTTCCATGTTTACATCAAACACACCTAGACCATGAGTAAACTTCACTGTATGGATATTGTTTTCTGAAAAGGAAAACATGGCATGATAGCAGGACTAATATACATTTCCTTGCTTTGTTTTCATCCTACTTACATTTTTTACAAATACATAAACACAGCAAGCAAATGCATCCCTTATGTCCTGAGACACCAGCTACTCAAACAGTTTCATAACAGTTTCACAGAAGTAATTCTGTCTTTGGGTCTTGATCAGTTTTGGATAGAGAATTTCCAAGAGACCAAGTAGGTGCTAGTACTCAAACACCACTGATTTTCTGTGGAAGTAGGATGCCAAGTTGTCTTTGAGAAAAATCTCCCTATAGAGATGTTCTGCTCCTTCAAACATTTTAAAGGTTTATGAAAATGAAGAGACATTAAAAACATATATGTGGTTGCCTGTTACGTAAGTAGTTTTCAAAAGCATGCTGAGTTTAATGATATCTCAGTGGAACAAAATGAAGCAAATCACTAATTACAGTTACCAAAAAAATTCTGATGTCAAAACATTTTCTTATTAGTTTCTTGGGTTTTTGCAAGCCGTTTCACCTGCCTTATAAACATGTACATTTATAACCAACCCATTTTCAAAAAGGATATTGATATCAAGGTGCCCTCCTCCCTCCAAAAAACCCCAACACACCTCAAGCCTGACTAACTGTGCTACAAAGACATCTGAGATGGTGCAGGTCAGTGGATAAGACACTGGACTGAGAGCCAGGGGTCAGGGACATAAAAACTTCAGTCTTATGTCAGGGCAAAGGTTCACTCTAGTCCATTCTGCAGCAGTAACAAGCACCAGGGGAGCAATATGAGCTCTGAGGGGGCAGGAACCGACACCCTCCCAGTGCCCTGCAATCAGCAGCTAATCATCTCTGGATCCTTGCATTTAACAGCCAACCACAGATCTGCTGCAACCTGCCACCAAGTGCTGTGAGCAGCTACAGCTCACTTGGCCTTTTTTCTTCTCCTCCTCTCCCTCCCTCTCCTTTCTTCTGTCCTATTTAAACTTACCCTTTCAAGGCAAGGACCATCTCTTACATTACTGCATTCATATAATACCCAGCTCAATGCAGCCTTGATCTCAGTTAAGGCATTCAAGAGTTACGATCCCTGGTAAGGTGTGTGTGTGTTAAAGGAATAGAATAAGGGGCTGGATGCACACACTACCATAAGGTAGTAATTTCCTGGCAGCCAGCAAATACCCAAGGTTTGCCATTAAAGTCATCAGGCCAGCCTAAACAGGGAAGTTGTGCTCTCTTTTTTATTAACTGCATGCAAGGCTATTTATATTTCAGGTCTCAGTTAATATCAGGCTTTGTGGTTTCCCAAAGCATGTTACAGCATTTCCCTTTTGCTGTGACATCTGGCAGCACATCTTCAATATTCCCTTAGAGCAGATAGGGCTGTGTGTTCAATATCTGGATTGCTATCATGTCGACTAGGTCTTCGGTCTGCCAGCAGTTCCAGCAGCTACCCTGGAACTATGCTCACAAAAGATGATAAAAGCAACACAATTTGGCTTCAAACATGTGACTACTTGCCAGGTAGAAACTTTAAGGATTGACACCTAAACAAATAAAAGTATTCACTTGACAATATCCCACCTAAAGCAATGTCATCTAGGCTTTTATAAATGGAAAAGCTTTTAAGAAATCAGCTCTAATTGGCTGAACTCAGTTATGCTACCCACTATTATGAGGTAAAGTAAATCTCGGTGTTTTATTTTTAGCATCTGCTGCACTATAGAATAGTGACTTTGACAAAAACCTGCTCTGCTCATCATCCAAAAGGGCCTTCTCCTTCCACATAGTTAAAGCCCCTAGCAACTAACAGTTATCCTATGCTAAGTCAAAACCATACCACACAAGTAATGTCCTAGATTCAACACCAAAAAACAAATGGAATCCAAAGTTAATAACAGAAGGGTGTCACCTCCAGGCTTGGAGATCAGAAGGCTACAACGGGAATTGTCCAGCTCAACTTTTATAGAAGCTGAAATGATTACAAAGTTAATGCTGGAAACCCCCCAGGATTATTAACCACCTGTCCACTAAGCCTCAGCACTTCTGTGGGGTCCAGTTGCAGACATGCCAGCAGTGGATTTGTTAATTAAGTAGCAATACATGCACAAAAAATTATAGCTGTTGCATCATCATTCTCCCCTGATTATTTTTAGTCATGTTTTTTTACACCTTAGCATGCAACAAAAATGGGAAAGGACTTTTTAACAGTTCTTCTTAACTGGTTTTCTCCATATGAATTTTCACTGTTTGATGGAGAACTATAGGCAGTGCAAATGTAAGCTAGGACTGAACATTGTACATAAACATGCCCTTGAAAGTACTGATCCAAAAGGAAGCTGTTTTATTAGTTCAGTTTTATTGGACATGTGCTTATTTGAGAATATGTATATCCTGACTGACTAGACTAGCAATGAGCTGTCAAATGATACCTATTGTGAAAAGATTATGCTTATATTTAAACTGGGGGTTTTAACTGTTCTCCACGCAGCCCCTTTTAGGAACCAAGACATGAGAATAAAGCCCAAGCAGCCTCACTACCAATTTTTGCCAGGTTTCCTTGCACATGCATTTCTGTAACAGTAGAAAACACAGTTCAAATGTTCAAGCCATCTAAAGATGAACTACCTAAAAAAGAAACACATCCTGCTACCTACCCAAAAGCTGTTGAGTTAGTGAGAAAAACCCAGTCACTGGCAATTTATTCTGTTAAATGTAATAAGAAAATATTCTTGAAGTCTCGAGAACCCAAAGAGAGAAAAGAACCATTCACAAAATGGAATACTCTGATTTCTGTAACTACTAAATTAATTCACATCTAAGAATTTTGAGAGCATTTAGCCTGGTGTGATACCTACACACATTTTTCCAATTTAACAGAAACTTCTAACCTACAATAATCAACGTCAAACTAACTCCTAGCTAAAGCAATCAGCAGCAAAAATACATGGATATCTGTCAACCTCTGAGCTACCAGACTTACCAAGCAACAGTTTGCCCCACCATTTGACCAAATATTTTCCTCTTTGAATGCTAACATGCTTGTTTCTTACTAGAGCTTCACAAGACTTCAAAATCCACCCATCACCTGTGCATTCTCCTCCATGGGTGTCCCATCACCCCCCAGATCTTGCAATAGTTAAGTTCATATGCCCATGAGAAGAATTCTTTTACATTTGTAGAAGAAAGATTTATATCTCCCTGGTTCACAGACCTGCCAGGAGATGCAATAAAACAAGCAACATGTCCTCCTATTTAATGATTTTTTGGCTTTTACTGTAGGGGGAATATCACTCAGTGAAAATCTGATCACAGAGCTCATTAGCTTCCATGTGCCTTCACAGCTGGCTTAAATAACATCAAACATATGTAGACATAACTGCCTTTAAGTCTGATTAACCCAACTTTTGTCCCATCGGGGGCAGTTCATTTCACTCAGAAGATCTGCACTTTCTCCACTGTGAGGAGGCAGCTTCACTCTGGTTCTGCAAGTCCTGCACTGGGAATACCAGTCCTATAGGACTGAGGGTGAGGTTCATGAGGGCATTTGGGCAGCAGCTGAGGGCTATAGAGATCACAGTCACTCTCTTGACCAGGGATCTCAGGAGCTAAGCAACAGCCAGATCCTGGCAATCAGCACACAGACCAAGCTCCCCACATCCCTACCACTGCTCTCCAGGAGGAACAAAGAAGAATGAATCCCTCCTGTCTCCAATGTATTACAAGAGAGCTGGCATGTGTAGGAAGACAACCCTCTCCTCTGAAGGCAGCGTTGAGACCCCAGGGTCTTGCCAGGGGATTTCATTCACAGACTACCACAGGGTTTTACCACCACTCACCACTGAGCCATTACAACCCAGACACAAAGCTGTGACTTTTTCAGCTGTCTGAGAAAATCATCTCAGCTCAATCATTTGAGTGGACGCAGTCCCAAACAGACACACCAGCTGAGCAGCATCCCTGGACCAAACCAGCTGCGTGCCCGAGCGTGCTACTGAACCCCACACGAGTCTGTTCACAGCAGCATCACACCCCAAAGCCCTGACCCCAATTTATAAGCCTCTATGTAGGCATGACCTGCAAGCCTCTGATAACACCTCACCAGCCACAGTCTTGCCCAGGCTATGAGAGACAGAAATGAAGAAATTAAATCTATCTCAGCTGCTCCTGGCTCCCTTAGTGCTTCCTTATCAGCAGATCTTCCTTGCTGAAGATCCCTCCAAGTGCTGCTGGCTTAGGCAGTATTGAAATGCAGCTCCCCTCTCTGAGCACAAGGCTTTCTGATTCCTCTCGGATGAGGGATCAGGAGTAAAGGGGAAAAGTAACAGGAAAGCAAAACTAAATCAGGATGAGATCCAAACACTGCCAAAATCAATAGCAGCCTCTCTATTAACTTCAGTGGGTTTTTGATGTAGCAGAGAAGTTAAATAGACTGAATGGCAAGCAAATTGATTTGTTAGATGCTCAGATACCATGGTGAATGATGCCTTGGGCAGAGACGAGAGATTACTGATCTCCACTCATTATGGTTTTCATATATTATACATCACACATACACATGCAGATTTCCTAAATAGTATTGAAAAGAGAAAACATCAGAATAAAGGCATTCTGTATTACTTCATTAAGCATGTCAAAAAATACTCAAGAGAACATATCACCCTTCGTCTCCACTTTTGCCTCCAATATTAGATGTTCCTATTATTTTTTAAATAGCAAAAATATAGAACAATTGAGACTTTTGCATTGAAAATTCACTAGCAACAATTACTTCTTGCCAAAGTGCAAAAATGTCATGAAATTGAGTCTAATTTTGAATGCACACAAGAAAAATAAATCTGACTGCTTTTCAATTTCTAATTCAGTTATCTTAGCAAGCACATATTCCCATTGGGTACTTTAAAAGATTATTTTTTTTTTCAGATGTTAAGGAAAACCAGGACTACAACAAAAGAACAATTTCTGCAGTTCTGAAAAGGAAATTTTCAAGTACAGCATGGTAATAATAGAAGAAAGAAATAAGAAGAAAGAAATACATATCTTGGTCAAGAAATCCAGGCAGAAGTGGTTGCACATCATTATTATTGCCAATTGTACCTCATCCTTATGGTTTGTTGTCTTACATGTTGTTGTTAATTTCATTAAGCTCATTCATGGTAACTCTCTCCTAAATTTCTCTTGCTCAGAATAAACAGAAAATTGAAAAGTTTGAAGCTGACAAACTTTGGCTTCCACTGGAAGGACTACTTTTATGGCTATCACTTTGCCACCATTGTTTGCATGCTTTTCAGAACTGGGCTTCTTGTACCAAAGGCCAGGTGCAGATACAGCACTGGTGATACACCACAGAGGAATAGCACTACTGCTTAGAACATGTTGCCAGTCCAAGCCAATAAACTACTCCATCACATCATGGCCTTTTGCTTTTTAAAGCACATTTAGTAAGACAGATGGTCCTGCTACCAGTTCTGCTACTCCAAATGCTAATTCTTTTGCCTTTCTCAACTCGACAAAGTGAGCCTGAACTCCCCAAATCATCTTACAGAGTCCAATTCTTTTCCACCTCAAAGACCAATCAACAACTTATGAACACCACCACTTGCCCCGTTAAAATGTTGCTCTTCTAAATCATTTACGTGTCCCATTCATTGATTTTCACTTTCTTACAACACCCGCAGTGGTGCTGTATGTGAAGTGCCTGATTCACTGGCTTTCATTTGCTTGTGAATCACTCCCATCTTCGGGGGCTGCGGCACTAACGTACTCCCAACACAAATTTTCACTTTGCACTTGTAAACAACCCCATCACTGCCCGTGATCTCCCTGCAACATGAGGAAATTGTCCTTCCATTGGCAGCCTTGCCCAGCAGCCCAGCACCAGCTGTTGTACATCACCCTGCACATCAGCAGCTCCACAGCTTGTCCCACCACCTCCCCTCCCTGCAGTTACCCTATCTCGCTCCAGCAGCAGCAGATTCCTGCACTTTCCCCTTGTCAGTGTTACTCCAATTGTGTGTACACACACAGATCTAGATAAAACAGTAATAGAATCACAGAATATTAGGGGTTGGAAGGGACCTCTGGAGATCACCGAGTTCAATCCCCCTGCCAGAGCAGGGCCATAGAATCTAGGGCAGGTCACATAGGAACGCATCCAGAAGGGTCTTAAAAGTCTCCACATAATCACCCACATTACACCGTGTTTAAGTCCTACAGGTGCAGCAATGAAGACTCAGGAAACATTATGGTTCTAACAGCACCAGCATGTCCTTTGTGCACAGAACAAATCTGGCACCATAAATCCACTTTTAACAGACAGAGCTGCAGGTTCAACCAGTAGAGCCAGCACAGGAAAAGACTACATATGCATATGCTGGTAGAATACCAAGTTTGTGCAGGAACGGCAGGTTTTGTACTTCATGAAGTGTTTATTTGAATTATACAGCCTCAGAGATGCAGCTGAAGTAACTGTTTGCATTTAAACACTTCCAAGTGTTTGGTTTCAGGCTGATTTTGGAAGGTTTAGGGACTGGGGGGAAGGGGGGCTGCCCACAGTTTGGTTTTGAAGGTTTTGTTTTGTTGTTCTTAAAAAAAACCTCTTCATGGCAGGTTTCAAGCACACAAAAAACCTCCCAGAAATGTGAGAAGTCTAATAAGTGAAAGCTATTCTGAAGTGCCAAAGCTGTGTTGCTGTCTCCCAGGTGCTTCTCAAGATAGAATCAATGCAGTAAATTAGCATCGTGGTTTCTTGCTACCTTCGGGTCATGCCAGCACTTCACACTGAGGCACAGCCACTACACAACAGCCCTTGCTCAGCTGCTCTTGTCCTGTAATTGCAACAGCCCTTCTGAAAAGCAAATCACAGCACTTGTTTAGCCCATCAGCGGCCACAGGTTACACTATCTGCCTTTTTTTTCAATTTTTCATTGCAATACTTTGGACATGAGCAGCTCTTCCTGCAGAGGAAATCAATTATGAAATAAACCTAATATTCATATCAGACTATATTAGAAGGGACTACTCATCCTATAGATGATATTTCCAGATTACATCTTCGCGCAGCTGAGTCATCACTTTAGCATTCTCACTAAATCAAAAATTAAACAAAGCAAATCAGTCAATTAGCATGGCTGCTTCTTGCTCTGCATACACATAATCTTTTCAAGTCCAGTTCTCAACTTAATTTGGAGCAGGGAGTGCTCAGTATCTAGGAAGCAGCATTCACCTCACAGAGCTGGCTCCACTGCTACAGCTTCATGTTCGAGATCACTGCTACTCAAGAGCAACCTCAGCCAGCCAAAGGTCAAGCCTGAAAGCCATTCATTTCCATCAGAGAGACTACCGAATACTGCATAACACAACAATCACTACCAACAACCAAAATTCAATATTCTCCTTTGCTCTTTCAAGACATTTTCTCCTCCGAACCCTTGTCAAGCATGGAAGACACACATTTATGGCTACATTCACAGCCATAACAGAAGAAAGATGCAAAATGCTTTGGTCTTCAAACACAGAATTGAGTAACTTGCTGATTATACATGTTCTCAGCAGGTATAATCTAAAGCAAAGGAAAGGGAAGGATGGGGTAAGTGCACAAGGAAATATTTTGCCCTTGAGAAATACCTTCCAAGTCTTCACTGGAATACCTGTCTTTATCATTACAGAGATGGACCTAATTCCATTCCTGAAACAGGCTGCCCAGTGAAGTGGCTGAATCACCATCCCTGGATGTATTTAAAAGCCATCTAGATATGGTGCTCGAGGACATGGTTTAGAAGTGGGCCTGGTAGAGTTTAGTAATGGTTGGACTTGATGATCTTGAAGGTCTTTTCCAAGAAAGGTCTTTTTCCCAGAAAAGGTCTTTCCTGTGATTCTGTGGAATGCAATGATTTATGCAGCCTCCCTCCAGTTACAGAAGAGTTAGAGATTTGTTTTGTTTTAAACTAAAAAATGGGTACTAGAAGCTCCTTTTAGCACAAAATCTAAAACTCCTAAATCACTGTCCACCACTCCCGGTTTTAGGTGCCCATGCTGGTGCTTGTAAAAGACAGAAATAAGCCCTAGCACGTACAACACACAGATGCTCCCCTTCCAAAGTAACAGCCACACTGTGTCAGACCAACGCTGTGTTCAGGATTCAGCTCCTGCAATACCCAGAAAAAGCCACGTTCAAACTCTGCCTCAGCTGAGATACTGGTGAAGCATGAACGGTCCAGGCAAAGGAATTGGGTAAACATTCCTGTTCCTCAACAGCAAAGATAAGAGTGTTTCTCCCCCTTACACAAAACTGTTTGCACGTTTGCTTTCCAATTCCAAATATACTCTCCTTTAACTCCCCATTCCCTCCTCCCATGCACATGCTCCAAGAAAAAAAAATTCTGAAATAGTGATGAAACAAGGTCTAGTCTCATTAAAGGCAGCACAGGAGCTTTGCAATGGACTTAAATGGGATTAGAGCATTTATCTAGATCAAGAAATCTTAATAGCGCAGCTCCCACACAAATTGCTCTATACACAGAAACCATGACTGTATTTTTGTCAACTGGTCACTTTTTTCCCCTATCAGCATCTGCAGTATCTGTACATATTCTACCCTACAATATTTTCCCACTTTCCCCCAGTTTTTTGGTCTGTCTAGCTGGACACGTGGTGCTACCTCAGGGACACAATTGCATCAGACAGCTCACCAGCTCTCTGAACGTGAGAAATGAGGTGTGATCCCCTTCTCTCTCATTGAAGGTGCTAGTTTCGGTCCTTTTCCTTTACACAGCAACACTTCCCATAAAATCTGCAGAAACTGTATGTTTTAGAGTGACTGACTTTGCCCGGCTCAAGCTTTCCACGGGTGAAAACGTTTAGACAGACCATGTCATCACACACAGAGCTGTCCTGAAAAACCAAACTCGGATGTCATATTTTCAACAAATGGAGGAGTTGAATTTAATTTGTTATAACTACAAAACTAAAAGCCTAAGGACTTATACTTCACCTTGCATTTGCTAAGGATTGCTGCTATGGTGAATGTTCAGCCGTGCAAGCTAACAAGGGAGCTGTAATCTCAACTATGAGAGAGCAGGGTGCTACTTGGATATATTTGCATCATTATCTTGTATTTCATATTGTTCAGATAAAACCAAATAATTTAACTTCACAGATGTTTGTGCACTTTGGAAAATAACTGCAGATACCCATCACCAATTGCAGACTCCTGAGTTTTTGGACCATGTGTTGTGAAAGGAACTATTTTCCTAACAAAGGCTACTGCTCAGACCTTTCCACTGGTGAACATTTGCCAATAGGTTTGTCCCTGCTTGTTCTTTTATTGTGCCAAATAGGCTTCCTGGAAATCTCTTTTTTTATGTCCCTATCCACCAACTTAAAAGTCACTATCACTGCAAAGTCAGGTCTGCACAGCATCCTGTGCTTTGCAACAAGGTACTGATCGTATCATAAGTATTTTCCCTTTTAATGCATGTATTTCAGCACCTCATCTTAAAGTCCTCTATCTGCAGCTTTGTCAAAACAGCTTCAGAAGAACAGCTTCAAAATTATTCAGAAGAATAATTAAGCTTCATAATTATGCTAAGTACCAGAATCTAATAATCCATGGGCATATATGAAAACTATCTGAACTATTAACCTTACATACTTCTCAATGCAAAGTAAAGCAGATGTCTGTATATACTACTCCTTAGAAGTTGTATTGCTTTTGAATAATGATGTTAAAGTAACAAAATCACGTTGCCACTCAGTGGAGCATATTTAATGACACAGATCTAACCAAAAGATCTTTCTCCCTTTCAATTTCAAAAATAAAAAACCTAAAAAGGTGCATGAGCTGTGGCTAAACACTGTTCACTTCAGATATTTCTGTTTATGCTGCAGATGGTTCCTGTGCCAAATGAAGCTCTTGCATAGAAGGGCAGTGCAGAGGGGCAGGAAGATCTTCGGATCCCCATCCCACTGTTTTTCAACCCCTGGTGGTTCTTCCCCCTTGTGTGACAGCACTAGCTGTGCAAGGCACCGCTCTCACTCCATCTTAGCACCATGAGCTTTCACCTCTGCAACTGCTCCACTACAGCGATGACATGAGGATGGAGCTAATATCCCCAGCCAGCTCCAGCCATGCGGGCCAGAAAAGCTTCAAACCAGGCTGCTGTAGAGAGGCAGGGAAGCTACTATGTCTCTACTACCCCACACAAATCCTGTGCTGTCCAGTAGAACCTGCTTGTGCAGGTACCACATCACAGGGATGTGCATCAGATCAGGAGCCAGGGACCCAAAGACAACTGCAGGAGACACTGCTCAAAATCATCCCCAAATCTCTGCCCATTCAAAGATGGGACCTCCAGCAAACAGTAAGCAAGGTAAGTAACACCACTAGAACTCTAACATGTTTACAAACATCCTTATCCTTCAATATACAAATAAGTATTTTTTCTCATATGCATTACTTTGACCATATGTTACTAGCTATTACACTACTATTGCAATTAGGTTTTTATTTTTCCCCCACTCCATATCTTTGCAAGTTATATTCTCACTGGCAAATATTTTTGAGAGTCTTCACTTGGCTTTTATCATGAATATAAAAATGTAATGTATCAATTTTGGTTTATTACATTTAAGACATCTTCTGCCTCCAGTTACTTCCCAGCACACAAAAAGCACTCACATGTCATCTAGGACACGCAGGGCATAACAACTAATAATTATATAGTAAAGAGCTATCATTTAAATGGGTGCCATTTACATTTAAAATCCTGCTCATTTTTCTTAACATTCTATATTAAAGCTGATCATAATTATATACTAATACTGCCTTGTAATTGCAAGAGTAAAATTTAGTATTTATTCCAAAGTTAATTAGTGTGTATAACTTACATTAACAGGGAAGCTTGAAGTTATAATAAAATATGATTTGCTGCACTAAAAATCTAGCAGAAATTCTATTCCAGCACATCAGGTAGTTCCAATTCTCAGATTTAAAAGTTAGTGCCACAGGTTACAAAGGGAGTCAGCAACACTCAGCTCAGGCACTGGGTGGCTCTGGCCAATCTTTCAACCCCACCAATGCAGAGAAATACCATCTGAACACCCCTTTCATACTGTCTTTGAGATCTTCAACATCCATAAGCAGGGCACAAGAAATGCAGGGGATTTTCTTAAATCAAGGCATGCAACACAAACCACACCCTGACACATACTGTCTTCTTTGTAAGGGCAGGTACCCCCTCCTGCAAGAAACTCACTCTGGGTGCAGGTCTCAGCTTCAAGGTTTAGCCCAGCTTCCAAGCAGAACAACCTAGAATAGGACAACTTTGTGGGCCACTGCTTCATCAAACAGGTCAGTTCTGTTCTGCTGAAGTCAGATGAGTTACACAGTCACACAAACCCACCTGGGCTTTCATTTTCAGCTTTGTTTTCACTATGGAACACAAATCACTACTACTTTGAAGGATCCATTATGAAAGAGGTACCATTTTAATACCTCTATAAAGGAAAAGGAGAACAAGAGCATCTGTGACTCCAGTTCTCCCTGGCTTGGACAGTATCCTCACAGCCGCTGGCCATGGTCACATCTGTGCACAGATTAACACAAGGCTCAGATGCCAAATAAGCCTGCTCAAGTGAACCACGAGTGGTAACAGAATAGAGAACAGAAAATTTGTCTGATGAAAGCCCAAAGACAGCACCACAGTTACAGAAGATAGTCTGAAATACCAGCCCCATTTGGAACGTGTATTTAATAACTACACAGCAGCATCACTGGAAAGAGAAGGAGCTTTCTTAATATTTTGTTTCACAAGGAACACACCTGTACACTAAATGACACTAAAGAAGTGTCATTTGTTTATTCTACACAGATGTAATTAACATCTGCAGAGTGGATAATATCCTTCACATCAGCTCCTGGTTACTAATTTAGCCAATCTTTAAAAATGGAGGCATGCAAACTGGAAAGCCAGACTCATTACCTTTACAACAAAGACCACCAGTTGATTCCCACCAGGACCTGGCCTTATTAACCTTAGTTTTAAATTACAAAGTCACAGATGTACTCATCAGTTGCTTGATGAAGATTCATTTGCCAGCCTCATCTCACAAAAGGAATAATTAATTTGCAGACATTAAGGGGCTGATGATTGAAGTTGTTATAATGCAGGACTACGGATAAATGGTGAGGCACCTGCGTATCTGTAACAACTAAAAGCTCTCAAAGGTTCCAAGTAACCAGCATAATTGTAAGAAATTAAGTAAAAAGAACCAAATTGCATCTGTTCTTCACACAGTTGGACAAATAAATTAATGCCTCCAAGTGCAACCCTATTATAGCCATGGTGGTTTAAGGATAGAAAGGTAGGTGTCATTTATTCTACTAGTAGATTAGGAGAGATTGGACAAGTCTTTGGCACACAAACCCTTCACCAGACCTGACAAAGCAGAAACAAAGGAGCTAAATACAGGTTAGAGACAATTGCTCTTAATTAACCTAATTATGTTATTCAATTAGGGAACTTTAGGGAAAGGATGGTTAGCACCTGTGGAAGAAAGAAGGGCATTGAGGGGAGAGATGAAAGGTTGGCAGCTGTGGAGCCAGGAGGTAGGAGTTGAGGAAGAGGAAAGAGTTAGCAGGGAGTGAGTTGGCAAAACAATGGATCACCAAAGCACGTAGACACCAAGGGCATGGGCATTTCCAGCCATGCTCCAGCTCCAGGAGCTCAGGCTCCCTGTTAAGTCCAGGGAAAGACGCTGGATTTGGTCAGCCTGCAACAGCTCTAGAGCTCTCCTGACAACTGAGGACACTCATACCCATGACAGCCTCTCAATGGGAGGTCTGAAGACAGACGGTGTGAAAATCCCTGAGAAATTCCAGAGGAACGTCCTGGGATCAGTTGGGGTGTGCAAATCCACCTGGAAGCTGGTGTTGATGCACAGCACAGCAGCCTGCCTGCAAAGCCAGCTCCAAATTAACTTCAAGGCACTGCTGCTCTGGGACCCATGAAGCAGTGAATGGCTGGAGACATTCCTGCCCAAGACACCAGTTCCCTCTCCTTTCTTTTGCCAGATGCCTGGCTCGGTCTGAAAGAGCTACTTGCTCTTTTTAGTCTATTTTCTTGATTGTTCAAAGGACTAGAGACAGCACATGATATACAGGACAAGAAACCCATCAGTGCCCTTCTCAAACAGCGTCACAGGCGCACAGAGACTCTGTCGAGCAGCAGGCTTGATGCACTGCTGGAAAACCTGGCATTTCGATGTAGGAGGGTTTGCTTGAGTAGGAATTTGAAACGGCATCTCTCTACTAAGAACTGTACCTGTGTGGCTTTGTTTTCCTGGCACCTTTAGGGGTATATCTGCACTGCACCACACATTGCACTGCAGAATGCTGCAGGCAAGTGCCAGCTCCTCTCAAAATGGGAACAGTATTTTCAGTTTGGAGGAAGGGCTAAGCCACGGGCCAGAGCAGCCAGCTGACAGACAGGAGCCTCCAGGTCCCGTGGCAGGGCCTCTGCACAGAGGTGTGCTTTGCCCTGCAGATGTGCCAGCCCCTTCACAGCTGGAGTCACAAAGGCTTGAGCATCCCGGTGTGCGTTGCAGATGCTCCGTCTCCCTTCAGTACTTCAGCATCCCATGGTCTGGGTAGGTCCCGTACATTTGCAGGCCTTTCCCAGCATGATCATTCTTCAAAATCCAAATTCACTGGTATAAAGCAACAAAATCCACAGAAACATCAATTCTGCAGTAAGAACAAACTTACTGGGGGTAAAAGTGAAAGCTCGGTGTGTAGTGGAGTCTCCTGTCAAAGACAATTGTTGATACATCTCCAGGTTCTCGGGATTTCTCAATTTTCTGTCTTACCACTGTCATTAAACAACTCACAGACATTTGTTGAGGAGTGGTTCATTTCCTTCCCCTCTGTCTTCCTTGCAATTACCTAACAGTCAGAAGCACTATACAATGCAAGGAGCATCCGATAACCAGATAAACACAGTGTACTTACAGAGCAACCCCATCATGGAGGCATTACTGAGGACTTGTGGATTTAGCCTGAGCAAATTTACCAGGAACAGAAAAATAAAAACTTGGGCAAGTAAAATGCACTAGACCACTAAAGCCTGAGGACAAAAGAAAACCCCACAGCCGTTACATGAACTTCATAGGGAGACTGGATTCCCAGAAAAGGATATAATGAATATGTGATAGTACTGGAAAAGAAACCAAATGCCCTTGTAAGGCACACTAAACTAATCTCTGCCCTCCAATGAAAAGCACTAAGATTCATGCTAAGATTCTTCAGCAGCTAAGCTTTTCTAAACATATTCGGGGACAGAGAGATGCTATTTTGAAAGATGCCTGGAAGTGTTTTCAGGAGACAAGACAAAAAAATAAAATCAAATCAATGACAAGCAGTAACTGCATAATCCTGAGCCTGTGCTGCCTGTGTGAACGTCATCGGTTAAACGCACAATTCTCCTCTGACGTTTTGCTTTCAAGATCAGTGCCTGCTCAGAGCCTGCCTGCTCAGTGCTCAAGCTACACATTTTGTTCAGCTAATCTTGGTCTGTATGAGAAGTTTTCTCAGTATCTCACTATTTAAATAGCAACAGTTACGTGAAAACAAACAAAAAATGAACAGTTGGTATGTAGATGGATTTCCTTGCATAACCACCAATATAAGGAATAAGACAGTTTGAGGATGCATATGGTCATTGAAAAGTTTTTTCCGCTGAAATGAGAAGCACCAGCTTGTGCAGACCTTGTTATTAATGAGAAGAATTTACTCAGCTAAGCAGCCTGAAAAATCCAGTCTTTTGGGGATCTGCTTTCGGTGTGAAAGCACTGCAGTGGAGTCCGTACACACGAAGCAAAGAAGAAACCCCTGAAATATTAAATAGCTACTATTCAATTAGGGAAAGCTTTCATACGTTACATGTGTTACACTGAAAAAGGACATGATGGTTTTGAAAACAACTCTCCATATCTAATGCCCCTGCAAGTGCAGAAATACACTTCACCATCCCTTTTGCTCCAGAACAGAGCACAGAATATTTGTTCATTCAACACATGGATGTAACATCTTAGAGAGTTCCCTGAGCACAGAAACACGCGTGTCCCCAGTTTAATAAAAATAAAATACAAGCACAGAAACCTTCAGAAGCACAGGTATTACAATTTGGTAGCAATATAAAAGGTAGAAACTCAGAAGTTAGGATGGCAGTCAACTACAAAAAAACAATTCTCTCCAGCTCTTCACCTTTATGAAGATAAAGAGGTTGAAAGACAAATCTGATCAGAAGGGTTTCATTTACATCATACCCATTCACAGGCAGAGGGCACAGTGTGCAATAACATTTTGGGCTTTGGATAATTACTCTTAAAAACGTCATTTCTGATAGGTTATGTAGAGTATCACAGGGGTTTTTTATTATTACTATTTCAGTTCAGAGAGGACTAATAAATCATGTCACTATACCCCCTCTACACTACTGCCTATTTACCCGGTTCATCCTCGAAGAAGCCCATTAACTTGGATTAAGTATGAGCCACAGAAGATGAGAGATGAAAGCTCTCCATGCTGAACAAATGACCGAACAGCACCCGGGCACGACCCCCCTTCCCCGGAGGTGGAACCCACAGCCAGACATACTGGCCACATCCATTGCCTTAGATGGGGGATGGCAAGGGCAGCTCAAAGCTGGACCAAGCTGTGCCCACAATGGACCATTCACTATCATCCATCATCCTCCCTTTGATGGTTACCAAACCCCTGGTGATTAAGAAGGTGAGTAAAATTATCCAGAATACCCGATTTCCACAGCAGTACCCCAACACAACACACTGTGCACCGCAGCAACAGACTTGTGAACTACCCTGAACATCACATTTACACCCCAGTTTTATTCTCCATCCACATCCCCATAAACACCCAGTATCCCTAAGATGGGTCACTGCTGCCTGGAGCACACCAGAGGAAGATTCATAAATATTGATGCAGAAAAAAGAAGGAAACTTTTACTGGAGTGAGTCCTGCCTGTGATGCCCCAGGAGCCTCAGTGCCATCAGCACATTGTGGTGTCAAACCATAATTTAAAGCCTGAATTTTTATTCCAGCTCTGTCTGTGCCAGTCAAGGCCTCCCATCCTCCATTTCAACCCATTAATATCACAAGATTTCAAGAGCCTTCTCTGGCCTCATCACCACTCCTGGAAGACTTGTACTCTCAACTCCACAAGCTGCTCCTCCTGATGAGGCTGCGAGAGAAGATGCTCTTCATATGCCGGGAAAGCACAAACTCCCTCACCTCTAAAATCCAAAGTCCAGCACCAGCCAGCAGGGTTTGTGTTTTGAAACGATGTATTTTCAAAAGAAACAAAAAATTGACAAATTATGTTTTTCAAATAACTTAGGTTAGGGGGAAAAAATAATCACAACCAAATCATCTATTTGCAAGGAAAAGCCTCCCAGTAAGCACCTCCTTCATAATGGAGAGAAAGGTTCTGCTCTGCCCACTAAAAGTCAAGTTTTATCAGAGGCCAAGAGCAGACAGCCAGAACTGAGCACAGTAAGTCACTCACTAATTATCTCCCCTGGAGAATAATGCAGTTTTCATATCAAGAACACACAGTTATAGGTCTCCGCAAGAAATTGTTCAGAAATACAATTAATAGATAACGTAACTGAACAAATACGTCTCATGGAAATGAAGGACATAAAACTTCAAATTAACCAGTGCCTGAATTGCCTTTGTTATTGATCACATCTCATACAAGCCTAAACCATTGCAGTTCAAACCCAACCTACAACTATAGAGACATTCAAGCCATGAAACATGGGGCAGCCAAAGTTTGCACCCAACTGGATCTTGTGGACAGAAAGGCAAAGCTGTTGGCATATTTTTAATTTAATACCAGCTATTCAAGATGATGTTGTATTGATGTTCAAACAATTCTCACTGGTATTCAAGTTATCTACAATTTGTTCCATCAGTGAACTGCAGCCAGGGTGGCAGGAGGTGGTGACAGATTGAAGAAAGCCTTTATGGACCCTCAGAGATGGATATCTCCATCTTTTCACTATATAGAAGTGTATGTGGAAGGAGTCTAGGCTCTTCAAGCTGCGTGCCTGAAGGCACACCCTGTGAAAACGCCTTCGGGCACCAAACCTGTTTGCATGCATAATTTATTTTTCGCATGAGTGAGTAGTTTCAGCACCTCTGGTGCTTGCCAAAGAATCAAAGCATTAAAAATTAAAGCAAACTGACTACTCTCGTCTCCCAGCAAAACAGCACAAACACATGCCATCACTCATCTCTGTGGTTTTGGGTGCTGAATAAGCCCCCATTGGCTCTAAAGGCAAGGACCAGCTGTCCAAGGAGAGAAATATCACGAGTAGTACAATCGAAACAAAGTTTAAAAATGGTATTTAAATGCCTCCAATCTCATATGAAAACCTACTTCTTACAGTAATCAATAGGTGTCATGTCACCTCAAATTGGCAATTTTCTGCATGACCAAACAGGAATATTGTTGCCCGCTAGACACCAACCACCACCAGTGCATCAGCACTGCAGGGTAAGTCTCGCTCTGAGACGTTTGCCTCTCCGTGCTGAAAATCCTTCAGGTTTTTAAAGCCATGGGTGGATTACTAAAATTGATCAAGGATGAAGAGGCACTAAAATAGTTCTTTTTTTCTAAAGCCAGTGGCAAAAATCAAACCAATTAAAATCACGATCTGAGTCAGTTTTAGTCAATTGTTAACACCTCGGGCAAAATACTGCTAGAGCAGAGTTGCAGTTGGTTTCCCATTTAGCTGTCAGGATGGTGAGGGAAGGGGCTGGAAGAGATGGAGGAAGGTATTAAGAGTAACAGAAGCAAAGACAAGAGAGCTTGGTCCACACTGTGGGGCATCAAATTCCCACGTCTATCTGACAGCAAGCCTGGCCCAGAGCAACAATAAAACCAGGAGGGAAAGAGGAAAACTTAAAGTAAAAAATAAATGGGCATAGACACACAATCAATAAAGATTTTTTTTAAAAAGAGGTTTAAGCCAAATGTTCTCAGGAGAAAGGTTTTCAATGAGCATGTGCCAGAAGCACCTGCACAGAGCACTACAGGTGTTTGGTGGAAAGCAAGTAACCAAGCCAAACCTAACTAAACCTAACCAAACAGAGCAGGCATGCTGGGAACATGAACACCAAACAGAACTATCCCACTGGACTGGTAAGTGCCACGTCACACCGTGGGAGAAGTACCATAGACACCCTGTGTATGTATATGCCATCGACATCACAGAACTGCCTCAGCTGGCTTCGCCCAGGACAATAAAATGTAGTCAATGTGACAAAAGCAATATTTGCAAGGGGCTGGAGGAGAGAACGCAATAACTACATCAATAGCAAGAAATTAATTTTGCCCAAGGCGGTGAACTTATTTTACAAGATACCTTGCAACGAGAGCAGGGAGCCAGTCACAGCAACAGCACAGATACATCAGCCACGGGGCACTTCACCAACCAGCCTGGACCACCAAGTAATATGAACAGGAAAAAAAAAAAAGTAGCGTGATGCTGTTCTGAACACGCCTGAGGGGAGCAGTCCCAATCTTAAAAAAAAAACAACCCAGAGGATCAAAGAACAAACTGGGAAGGATCAAAGAACAAACTGGGAACTTCACTACCACCATGCCCCACTAAAAGCGAGCTCATCAAGTCTGAGTCTTCTGCTTTAAAATCTGTCCCACGCCTTCCTCGTGCGCCTGCATGTCCTGATCAATTAGCTTACGTCAAAGCCTTGTTACACACACACAGAGTTTTAATTGATTTACCCAAGTCAGTGAGCAAGGAATAATTACATCTTGGAAAATAAAGCTAGGCAGGCTAGGGCAGCCCGCTTCATTGCTGCGAGACTTAAAAGTTCAAAACAAAGGCAGATCTGGTTTCATCCCACAATTCGATTGTAAGCTTCAAACTGGCTGGTGCTCTGAGACACTGTGTTAAGCTGGGCCTAATCATCAGCCAACCTTCTGATTTCTCATATCAGTGCAGCCAGGGTATTAAGCCTACAAATACAGTCATGTTCTCTATAAAAATATTGTTTATCTGGCAATAAACCGACACTAATCAAAGTAGTATTTATCAACCATGAGCCCTTTTCTCTCCATGGTAAAACCAAGACACATCCTATAGCATATTTCAAAGCTGTATCCTGATTTAAAAATGCCTAAAACCTCCTAATATTTCCATACTTTGTGGTGGTATTGGATAGACAGGGTCAAAAATTGATGCCACACTTTTTCAACAGTCTTTATTCCCACCATATGTATCAAGGTATTAACCATCCTTCAAGAACTTTTTGAGTCAAGAATCCTTATGCTTGTAGATAAGGGTGAAACATAAATAAGGAAGAGAAAAAGATGAAGAAAATGGAGTTGACTGAATTACTCACTTTTGCTACCATAATTCCCCAAGCTAAATTCTGAAGCACAAACTACCATGATACAGTGGAACTGGAGAACCAGCAATTGCCTCCAAGGCCACCCAGCATCGTACATTATAAAATTTCATGCCACATTGTTTCAGTTGCAGCATCTTCCAGGTGGTCTTTGAAGATGCAAACTGAACACAGCATTCTGCAACCAACAGGGTTTTCTGCAGGATCAGATTTCAGGAGCCAAATCTATATACCTCAGTCTCTATTAAAATTGCTGGAACTGTCATGGCAATTCATCCACAAATCCCATATGGCAGAACCAAACCTCAATACAAAATTTACAGGGTTTTTTTCTAGACATCTTCAGGCTTATTTCATAACATTGATTCAACATAAAAATACCACTTTTTCTGAGGGAAAAAGAAAGAGACCAGGCATTTAAAATATTCATCACAACAGTGGTCAGCACCATGAAAGGCAGAGCATATCATGCTCCCAACTGAGGATATTGTTCAGCAAGACTAGTACTGAGCAGCACAAACCATGCTTCAATCTCACCTGACAAGACAGCCCTGATTCAAGTTCTGTTCTTTATAAAGTGTCGCCTGAATAAACACAGATGAGCTACCAAAGTCTCTTACCTACTGAGTTATTCCAACACAGGTCCTGTGCACAGTGGGACAGGGTTTAAAGCAGTACTAAAAACAGTAATCAGAGAACCTACTGAGGAGGCCAAAGCATTAAGAAAAACTGTATAAAAGAACAGGGTGCTTCACATTGAGTGTAGTAATTTGCTGATGAATTAACAGCAACAATTTTAAGAACTTGATGAAAGAAGAGTAATGCATTATCTTCTCCTCATAGTGACAGAGATACCACCTTGACAAACAGCTCATTCATACACGTCTGAATGGGAGGGATGAAAACGTGCTATGTTTTGCTGATTGCTTTTATAAGCCTTTTGTCACTCACTCGCTCAGCCTGCCTCATACACAGTCAATTGCTCCTTCTGAAATACATTTAATGTAAGAACTTGTGATAGTGGGAAAATGACATGACAGAAATATGCGACATGCACTGATAAGGGGCCCAAACCAGAGCACTAAGTGGTTCTGGGTGAATGAAAAGTAGATATGCTCAGCACCTTGCAGGACAGATTGTCAAGGTTTTTTGCAGTGTTTTAGGTTGTCAAACCTACAGCCTGGTATTATTGCTGAGAGTTACAAAGACATGGCTGTTGGGGATTCTTTGCTTTCAATACTACTACAGAAGTTAACCCCACTTATGTCATTCCAAAATACAAGTGCCTAAATTTTCTTTCAAGCTGCTTTATCAGTGAAAACAAGATTTGCCCTCCAAAGCCCAAATAATTATATATGATATTTATTTGAATTCAATGGAAATTTGTGTGTACTCCCACATTACCTACAACAGGCCACTAAATATTTCCATCCTCTCTGTGACAGAGTTCCCCAGCTAAAAAAACCCCAACATATCAAAAAGTACTTCAAGACTTCACTTCTGGGGAGTCACAGAGCTCACTGACACTGGTGCAACATGTGGGCACTCACAAACTGGTTGTCAGGGTAGCACTTGTCTCAACCTGGCGCAAGCCCAGGATAGATTTATTGATTTAATGGTGAATGGAGAGCCAGACTCTGGGGAACGCAAGCACAGAAGGAAGACAATTTGGAAGCTTCATTTAAACAGTTCCATTCTTGTGTGTTTAAACCAATACACATAAGACACAGATTGTCATAAACAACACAAAGATAGTCCCAGTTTAGTGCACTGAAGAGATGAAAAATCAGACTAGATGACAAAAGTTTTTTTGGATCCTGGAGCTTTGCCTGACCAGATCCTACACACCACATAAAGTAGAGTCTCCTTTATTCTATTTACAGTGTGGCTATTTAACAATTTTTTACTATTTTTAATTTGTAAGCCTCATTCTGTCTCTCTTGATTAGAAGTTCAGCCTCTCCTGCTACTTTACAATTTGGGTGCTTTTCTGACAATCTGCAAAACACCCACCTAATGGAAAACTTACTTAGGCAATCAACTCAGTGAGTTAACCTGGTATGAAAAGGTCTTTATCTTTATGTGCTCAGTATTTGCAACAACTTCAGTGGCTCAAATGTTAATGGTTTTGCCTGAACCAGCCAACAGTGATAATAAACCCATCTCATTGGTCCTCTTATGAAAAGGCCTAGAGCTGCAGCAAATTCCTAAGCTCCTTTTTCTCCTTGTGCCTCCCTATCTCTATCTCTGTGTCAACTTCATCTCTCCCTTGACCCTGGCTCCACTGAAACTCTTTCCCCTGATCGCTTCCTGCCTCAGCCACCCCCATCTCTGCTTTTCTGGTCTTCATAAATCCATACTCTGCAGTGAGAAAATACGTAGCCAGGCTATTATTACACTCCCGGAAACAGTGATAAATTATGCCCATAATATCCCCTCTTCCATTTCATTTTTCAGTTTCCTCATGCTCTCCAGAGCCTTTTCAAAGCTAATCTTCTATCGTTCAAAGTTTCATGGGTTTTGCTTTCTCCTGCCACTCCATCACACTTTCTCTCCCTTGCATTCTCATCCCAGCATCTTATTCCTTCCACAAATCGCTAAGCAATTGAAAGTTCATCCTTCACAATACAATGTGCAGTGAAATAAAACAAGACACCTTCCAGTCTGAAAGGCACATATATCAAAACCTCTGTGCTTCACTACAAAGCTCCCTGCCACCCTCCACACCACTGATTTGAAATGGTACTTTAAAAACAAAACAAAAAAAAAACAAACCGTCTTATATTCCAAAATCTACTCCTGGCATTGCTCGGAAGTGTCCAACCAATTTTCCTGATCATACTCAAAAGTCTTGCAAAAACATCCCAATTTTGACTGGAGGGCTTCTCAGATCAAGTATGGGACAAAGGCACAGATGGAAAACCCAACAGGTCTTTTTCCTTAAAATAATGCTGGTCTGCCTCTTTTTCCTGAGTAGCTTCAAAGAAGTTTTGCTTATGTCCCAGTGGGAGAACAAAGACAAATGTTTAAACCCTGGAAGTTGCCATGAAACAGAATTGACAATTTCCACAGCTCTGCATAATCCTGCTCTCCTCTACATTCATTGCTGGCACTTACAGTGTCCTAAACAAGAACATCTGCTGTTCTTAAATGCACTACTAGGAAAAAGTACAATTTTACCTTCCTCCTGTGTTCTGTGTTGTTCTCTCCTTGTATATGAGTTACTGCATAAATATTCACAACACTTTCACTCCTTCTCATTCCCTACTACTTGGATACCTTATATGAAAAGACTTATTTATACCAGTTTGTTACTCCCAACATCCCAGAAATCACACGACAAATTCCTCCCAAAGACACAATTATAAAAGCAAAACCTGAAAACTGGTTTCTGCACTGATAGTTTGAAAAGAATAAAACCCCAAGTCCAAATCAACCAATTAAACCCTCAAATCCCTCTTCCAGCCAAAGATACAGCTTCCCAGTGGCCAAGTAACACAAGCCTGTAAGCTCAACAAGTCAGATACCAACCAAACTCCAACATTAAAATAGACTTATTGCTTTATTGGCCTCCCTGGCCAGGAAGTATCCTGATACTGGAGTGGAACATAAACAGGTCACACTCCATCCCAGAAATATTTTCTCAGCTCCTGGGACCAGCATCACAGTCTTTCCACTGCTGTTGTAGCCATCCCATTAGGTGCTCAAGAAGATACTTGCTATTTGAGCCCTTTCAACTTATTTTTACCACCTTTTACTGACTTCCACCAAAATAAATAACATCCTTTCTTCAGAAAGCAAACATGGGCCAGAAGGAGAAAAGAAGAGCAGCAAACGAAAGTCATTCCAGCTCTCCTCACCCAATCACTTGAA
Organism: Brachypteracias leptosomus; assembly: GCA_013401335.1. NCBI lineage: Eukaryota > Metazoa > Chordata > Aves > Coraciiformes > Brachypteraciidae > Brachypteracias > Brachypteracias leptosomus. The sequence goes on along the minus strand of VYZX01010008.1, from coordinate 314,996 downwards.
AACAGTTAGCTATTTTTGGCAGGCTCTGAACACGTCACTCGTATGCAAGATGAGAAGCAAATGTAAAGTAGAGCACATGACAAACCTGCACTGATTGTACATCAGTATGGCTGCAGAGACCTTGCTCCTATTTACAGTGAGAAGAAATCTTACTTCAACATCTGCAGCGGGGTGTAGGAGGGAGTACCTGCACTACATGATGGTCTCAAACAATTACAAGTCATGATTCCCCCAGGAAATACATACTCCTACAACTCCCGTCAATACTACAACTCCTGAAAATACCACCACATCTTTATTTCACTAGAAAAGAGACATTCATGGTTCAGGTATTCCAGCTCTGCACCCCATGAGAAGAAGTGACAATGGCTTGCAGTGGCAATTGGCTCCATCACAGCTTCTTATTCTCTCGCAGCACTCAGAGGAACAAAGTCTAAGTGACAGCAGTTCTGAGCACTGTGTGTAATTACAATTAAAAAATTTAACATTTGCAAGGCAGCACTGTAGCACAGCTTGGGCAGATTGAGATATAAGAGCAACCTACGAAATCTGTACGTCTACTGAACATAAAAGATAGCTGTAAAGAAATTCACAGCAGATGTAAAATCCAAAGAAAAAAAGGTTTCTACGCAAGCAATTTGACAGCACATTGACAACGTGTGGAAGTAAATCCAGCCTAAGCTACTTAAACATTGCGGCCAGCACCAGTGAACTACACAGAGATGCAAGTTAATAAATAAATAAGGCGCCTACCACCTTCTTAGATCATGATAACTCTTGAAAAGATGTCTGAAAAACCCAAACCAGAAGAAAGCTCTCTCCACGTGTGTCCATTGGGCAGATAAGAGAGTGTCCGAGGCCAGGCACAAGCAGATGACATGTTGCAGACCCCTTGGAGCTCTTCCACAATGTTCCTTCTTGTACCAGCAGTCTTACCTGTCCCTGTCCTGTTAAGCTTTCCTTTCTGGTTCTTTCATACTTTTTTTTTTTTTCATAAAATAAAAAAGATACAATGGGAAGAAATGTCCTGTCCCTTTAACAAATAGCAGAAATACTTCTACAATTTGAGGAAAAAGTCACCTCCAACAGAAGAGAAAAGACTCTAAGGATTTGATACACAAAACAAACAGTAAAAGCAAACAAAACCAGATTAGTGCTAATTACCACTGGATTTGCAAATACAGGCTACAGGGGGGAAACTGTTCAGAACTCCTAAACTTCAACAATTAAACCAAGCATATGAATAAAACCCATATGAACCTCCTGGAACTGGAGAGCCCATGGTCATCAGCTCTCCCTACTACCTGAGGAGCTAAGTCCCAGGTGAAACCACTGACGCGCTGGGAACAGCTGCCTTTTTCCAGGAGAAAGAGGGAATTTCCTGCTCAATTCCCCTTGCTTGGCCCATTCTAACAAGAGACACAACTAGCAGGTTACCTTTCAGAGCTTGAGGCTGAGCCACGAAGTCCTCTTCTGCCACCAACTCACCGTGCAAGTGGGGTTATATATGCCGGTGTCCAGGTGTCATCTACAAGGGGCCTTTGTGAGGCAATACCAGGACTGCCCTGAGCCAGACACAGCCGGTTCCAGCCCATTCCACAACGGCCCCACCTCATCAGCAGTGGCCTTTGTGAGGTAATGCCAGGGCTGCCCCAAGCTGGACCCAACCGGTTCCAACCCGCCCCCCAACAGCCCCCCCACAGGGCACAGCCAGGCCCAGCAGTGACATTGGTGGAGACTCTGGGAAAGCACGTTGGAGACAGGGAAGAAACCACTGCCCAGCAGTGAGGGGAAATGTGAGAGAAACAGCCCTGGGGGCACCAGGACCTGTGAGGGAGGGGGGAAAAAGGGGCTCCAGACCCCGGAGCAGGGACTCCCCTGCAGCCCATGGGGACAGTGCAGGGGAGCAGATGGAGGACCCCAGGCCTGAGAGGATGAACATTTCTTGAGGGAACTGCAGCCCATGGAGAGCCCACACTGGCACAGGTTAATCCTGAAGGACAGCAGTTCATGGGAAGGACCCACACTGGGGCAGGGGACAAGTGTGAGGACGAAGAGGCAGCAGAGAGGAACTCCTATGAACTGACCACAAGCCCCATTCCTCATCCCTGCTGCATTGCTGGGGCAGGGGAGGAGGTACAAGAGTTGGGAATGGAGGAGTGAAGCTGAGCCTGGGAGAAAGTGGAGCAAGTCTTTATTTCTCACCATCCAACTCTATTTAAATCAGAAATAAATTAATTTTTCACCAAGTCAAGGTTGTTTTGTCCACGATGGTAATTAGTAAGTGATACCCTTGTCTTTAGCATCTTGACCCATGAGCTTTTCCATCTCATTTCCTTTCCCTGTCCTGTTTAGGAGGGTGGGTGCCTGGCAGCTGGCCAAGGTCAACCCACCACATGAGTATTTTTCCTCTTGGCACAGTATGTTTTAGGGGGATGGAGGAGGAATAAGATTAGAGAAAACAGTCACATGGGTCCTACCGCTACTGCTGATGAAATCCCACATCTGCGCTGCCAGTCTTAGTTGTTAAAAGCTTACATGAACAAGGAGTCAAAAGCCCACCAGAGCAGCACAGCAATGCAATTGGATTCCCTGTGCTAGCCTCTAAGAGTGATGAACAGAGATGAAGCCATCACTTTAGAAAAGTCAGCAAATGTTCGTGGACCGTTCAGGTCAGATGAGGATTTCATGATGTGTAAATTTGATCTGATCCCAGTAAGACAAAAGAAATCTGTCCTAAATGGTGTGGTAACTAAAAGTACACGTATCAAAAATACCAAGTACTGGTTAAACAATTTATTCTTGAAGCAGCCAACAGAGCTTTATATCAATTATGTGAAGCCTGAGCTGAAAAGCATCTAGAGATTACTTGGGCCACAGAACAGAATAATCTCTATAAATACACCTTCATTTCAGCTACAATCACAGCCACAGCATCAAAGGTAATGAACCACTAGTTTGGATTTAGTCGATGTTGAATGGTGTATGTGTGACGCAACCCAGACCAATGGCAATTCAATTGCTATTTCAGGAATATCTCTTCTTCCCACTTCAGTCCCTCTGTTCCCTCCCACCTCAGAGCGATGCTCTAATTATTCAAACAACGTAAGCACGTTCAATCCATGCCAGCCCTTTCCTCCTTTGGCACTGACCTTGCCTTATACATCACTCTCTCAAAACTAATTAAGTGAACATTCTCACTTTACACTCTCTTCAAGAAAAGGACTGAATTGTTACCTGCCCGAGGGTGCAATACAAATTATTTTCGCTTTCATTTCTCTCAGCAAAACAATACAAATATTGAGCAAGAAACCAGACCAGACAATTCAAGGAAACCCTTTACCGAAGTTACCACACAAAAAATAAAAGGATTATTGTAAATAACATAGTCCTTCAGGTGTTCCATTTTCTTTTTTAACATATGTCTATTCATGTAAGCTTGACCAAGACACGTTTTGGGAAAAGTGGGTAATTTTGTTAGGCCAAGAGACAGAGTTGATGAAAGAAAACCAATGCTTGGGGCACATAGATCCTAGAGCCAGGCTCAACTAAAAGGAATCCAAGTGGATAAGAAAGCTTCAGCCCCACAAAATAAATGTGAAGTCGCTGAATCTGTAAAAGCATCCAGTAATCAACAGATTTACAAATGTTCTTATCAGGATTGATCATGTATCCAGGTTCACCAAGGATTCTACAAAACCATGGATTCACTGCTTGCAGGGTGGAGACTGAGGAACAGGATTGGCCAGGTCTTTGCTCCTCAGGAGTGGTTCGTGTAACACTGGAGCCATCTCTTTTCCTAACCACACTACACCAATAACACACAATGAGGAACAGAGGAAGAAAATTAACATTCATTTGACCCAAGACTACACGGCAGCATAAAATTCCCAAAGCGTAGGGGTAAGACCAGTGCCTTGCAGGAAGTCTCAGTAAATGGCATGAGTACATTTAATGACAAGTCTCCAGCACATTGTGGGTGGCCACAGACCAGAGATGCCAGGAGCCTGAGCCATACAATCTCTTACACATCTGCTGTGGGTGCTGGTACTCACCCCTTCACAGCCCCCTGCCATGCTCTGTGGGGCTACTCATCCCCCAGGCTTCATCTGCCTTGGACTTTTTCCTTTGAAGATGAGATTTGGCATCTGCCAAGAAGCAGCAATTATTAAGTTTTCCTCTAGAAGCCAAAAAGATGACTATCTTTTACTACCTCCCATACAACACAGGTTCTTTTCCATGGACAGCAGCCATACAAGAACTGATTGTATCACAAACCCCAGAGTCTGGAGCTTGTCCCCCAAAATACTGCCTTCCTGGGGATTTCTTAACCTAATACAGAAAATCATTGTGCTGGTATCTTGATCTCAAAGGCCACTTCCATTTTTTAATTGCCGGTGTTTTACCCACAGATGTCAGGGACCACCATCTTGGGATTTAGAGGGAAGGATGTTTCTTTTGTAAATATCTTTTAGAAAGAGTAACTGTAGTTTGTGGAACCAAAACCAGTCACACATAATGAGTCATAACAGGAGGTAGTTACTGTAAATATTCCAAGCATGGGCACATTAACAACCACCCACTAATCAGAGGCAATGCCACAGGCAGACACAGAGAACTCCCACTGGTGTCAATGGGAATTTTGAATGGATCAGGACCTCAGCCAAGAGCTGAGTATCTATTGTAACCTGCAGCATTAATATCCAGGATGAGGTGGGTCGTGCCTCAGATTTTGGCTGTCGCTTTCCAGTGGGCGATGCAGGCATCTATTCAAAGTGGATCTGTAATCTCAAATTTCAGACACAAGCCACAGAGATTTCTAGTGTGAAGTGAGCAAAATAAAAGCATTGAGCTTAACTACTCATTCTTTAGAGTCACTAAATACTTATGATACAAACACAAGTTCTGACGCGTAAGTCAATAGCCCCAGCTGACCACAATAAGACCCATCTACTGCTGACAAGCACCTGCCTGAACTCAAGTTCATATGTCAAACTGTGGCTGCTGGTGAAGTTTGATGTGGCTTTTTGTCTGGGATGTAAAAGAACTGGCACCCAGATTTCTGATAAAAAGACAAAGAACTGTCCTGCCCCCCACCAGAGCTGGCCAAGCAGTAGATATGGGCAGTAGCACCGTGCTCCCTTCCCCCTTCTCACACAGGTCTGCACTTGCTGCTAATTTTGATTCAGTGGACTCAGCCCAAGACATGGTCAGCTTACATGTTGTCTCTGTGCTGCTCTTCTTCAGTCCCTGAAGTAAGTTACTTTCTCATGATTCAGTACTATAGAAATATAACTGTTGAGATCAGCTGCTTTATTTTTGTCAGCTTTTCTACAGACCTTTCAATCATAAGCTGCATTATACTATATTCCCATAAAGCCAGGAAAAGCAGTAATAGATACCTCAAAATTTTGACTTCTATTTTTTTCCGCCAAGTGCTTTCTTTAAGTGCTTTGTTTTCTGCTGTCACTAAGTTAGAATCGTACCTCTACTTCCAAAGTCTTCACCCTTGCTGTCACTGTTTCAATATGCTCTTCTCAGAAGCTATCAGCTTCAAAAATACTCCTCCTACTTTGCTTTCTGGAGAAAAAAAATATACTCTGCATTTTCTCACTGCTTACAGCTGAGGTTATCAGACTTCTGGGCAGAGCTATCAGAGTTTCCTGCAGTGAGAGCAGGGTGACATGAAGAGACCCCTCCTGTCTGCCTCAATGGGAAAAGCAACGGTACATAATCCAACCGGTATAAAGAAAAGCAAATGCAGATAAATCCATTGCTCAGATTTAGTTTCAGATTCTCTGTCTCTTGACTTTCCTTGGAGGAGTCACACAAATTACAAAGCAGCCTTTGGAAGGAGTCTGGCTGTAATACCAGACAGCACGAGCTCTTCAAGGCCCAGATCCAAAGTACAAGGATTTCAGCAGCTCCCAGCTCACTTTCTAGTGCCCTATATTCTCCCATTGCCCCATGCCCCCGCCCAAATAAAAGGTTAGCAAATATTCAAAATAGGTTGTGTTGATACAGCCCCACAGCTCGCTGAGGACACTGGATATATTGTTCTCAAAGTGCAAAGTAAAAGCTTTTTGAGGGAGAACTGGGGAAAGTCACCCATCCTGCCACACACGTGGCCCTCTACAGAGCGGCCGCGTGGCAGGAAAAGAACCCAACTGGTGACAATGGCACTGCTGCCAGTGGGAAGGTACCTGTGGGTAATTCTTGAGCACATAACCAACTTCCACTGAAGAAGAGCTGTTACCAGTCATCAAACTACCACTGCAGGATGCTAAGCTGCTGTTACCCACATCCTTGTACTTCTGCTAAACCCAGAGAGAGCGCAAAGCGAGATGAGACACAGGAACCTGTCCCATGCTTGAAACCACCAACACAGCTGGGATAAGGCTGCTCTCTGAAACACGTCCCTTGCTACCACAAACAGCCCCCACTCCAGAGCAGCAGTGCTGCCAACCTATCCTTGTGAGGCAGCCTGGAGGCTACCTGGGCTTACAGTATCCTACAACTCTCCAACGGTTAACAAAAAAACTTTAAAAATAAAAATACAAATCAATGCCATGATTTTATACATAGACATTCACAGTTAATGCAGCACTTTGCAGAGAGTGAAGGTGCACATCCCTGACTTCATCATGCTAATCCATAAGCTTTATTTAGACGGGGAGAGTTAATTCTCAAACATCCACAGCCAGTTTTAAAAGCAGCTGAATTTTGAGCAAAACAGTCACCACTGGGTTTTCAAGGCAGGGCTTATAAGTGGGGCCAACAAACTGTGAAGTGAGCAGTTACTTTCCTCTTTGGCTTCTATTACAGCTGCGCAACTCCACTGAAACCACCACAGGCTTTGCAAGAAAGGGTAATTTAACTGAAAATACCATTGCAAGACAGTAACCACTTGCACTGGATTGTGCCAATTCCTACCAAAATCTATGCCTTTCAAGCTTCTGTATAAACCAGGCTTTTCTACAAAGACCCACTCCAAAAGCTGGTTGTAGCAAGTGCAATTCAACAACTCACACAAAGCAGCTCCTTCCCTTAGGGCTGAATACGGCCCTTCCAAGTTCTGTAGAGAACTACAGCAAAGTCTCATCTCCTGCACAACCCTGTAACGTGTAAGAACGTTCAGGGGTAAGAAAGGCTGGTGCTATTCTCCCTAAAAGTACTTCACATTTATTATGCAAAAATAGCCCCGGGACACCTGCATTTACAGCAGGTATTAAAATTTCATCATATATCTTACAGAATGTGGGGGACATGAACATAATGTCACAATAAGCTACTTTCACATGAAACCCGATTAGATTGTTCTTTAAAAGAGTGGTTAACTAAGTCAGAAACATAGAGGCTTCTGTCAGGACTGAAGTATGCCCAGTGCCACTATATAGCTGCAGAAATATGCAGGAAACGGTACTGCATCTTTTCCAGACAAATCACTGCTTCATTGTATATAAAAACAAACAATCAGCTTGTTTTTCCTATGGCTAGAGGCAAATTAAAATCCTATTAAGAGCAATAATACTCGCAATCACCAAAAGAAAATTCAGGTGATTCAGAGGTAAAAACATTCTCTATTTTAGTTTATGACACGAGGCTAATGAAGGCCATACAGCCTCTACATTAACAGGTAAATACTACCTCCTTACCACTGTACCTGGACCCTATTTCAAAGCATGTTTCACAGACCGTAACCATCACTCACTTCTCTACAGCAGCACACGTACCAGCTCCTCCTGCTGTATCTAAAACTGCCTCTTTACTTTGTGGTAACAGAGAAAGTTTTCAGATGAGCTCAAAGAGCGTATCAGCGTCTCCTGGAAGCAGAGTATCAGCATCAAGGGTTTTTCTTGGGATTCTCAGAACATACACCTTCTGGTACACTGCCACCACAGGAATCAAAGCCTTGCATGTCTAAGTCGTTACTGACTCATTAACAATAGATAGAAATGCCTTTGCCCCAGTGTTTTAAATACACACATGTCCCTAAACCCATACACAGGCTATTTAAAACATGAAGTCAATATACTTGTAATTATAGCACAAAATGGAATATGTAAGTTGGACTTAAAAAGCTTTCAAGCAAGTATACACGAGCATGGCAAATTATTTCTTTGTAGGATTATAACACAGCTCTAAATTACACAAAATAATGCCTCAGAAAGGCAGGAATCTTTTGTTCTGCATTGCTTAATAAATTATTTAAAGAGCATTTCAGTCAATAAGGCCACCAGAAAGAAAATACTCGACATCAAAGAAAATAACATAAAGACCAAGAAAAATTATTTAGAAAATGTAACGTTTTTCAATGCATCTGAATGGTGAACTTTACTGTGGCACAGTGAAAAATAAATTATAAAAATGTGATGGAACCACTAAGGTTTTGAACATAAGACATAACATAGAACTGGAAGGACGGTGTTAGGGGAATAAAGAACATTTTAACCACAAAACCAAAAAGGTCTCAAAAATCTAGTGTTAAACACAAACTTTCAAAATCAAGAAACCAAAAAGTTTCCAAAAAAAAAAAAAAGACTGGAAAGGATGAATTGTTTTGATTTGGCCTCTCAGGCTGCTGAAAAAGTAAACGACAGGAAAGCACTCGTTATGTTTTATAAAACTAGGAAATACGAAGCAGTTTTTCCCTCTTTCAGGGAGGCCGGGAGCATACCCTTCACCTGGGTATCCCACCAGCGCCAGCCTCCCACGCAGATGTACACTTGAGAAGATCTATCGGATACAGATTTATCTACAAATACCCAGAGCTACTGCCTGGAGATACCCAGCGCTCGCACACCAGCTACTTCTCACTTGTACTCCTACAGCCCTGGGAGTAGGTAACACCGCAGAGCGAGCAGAGCGGGGGATGCGGACCCCCAAAAAGAGGGGGGCAGAGGCACCTGTGCATGCACCCCGCCATGCACCCCCGGGCTGGGGCACCCCGCATGCACCGAACCCCCCCGGGCATGCACCCCCACCCCCCGCATGCCCCCGGCT